>DWJZ01010433.1:0-10120 GCA_018249125.1 Asbolis capucinus
TTTGTTGATTCGTTTTACGTTCAAAAGCTGGTGCTTGTTATGTGGTACCGTTGAAATTTGGGCGACATCTAACGAGTATTTTTTTAAGTTATCAGTGTATTTTATTAAATTTAGTAAGACTTCTTTGATAATCCGATTCACATCTCCCCGACAAGTCTATTTTGCAAACGGAAAACGATGACGAAAATTTTGCGATAATCGCACGTAGATCGCAAATTCGTATTACGTATCAACGACAATCGTGCTTCTTTTTTGGTATTGGCGCTAGTTTCGTCAGAAAGAGTATAGTATCGATCAGCAAGTGTTATGCAAGCGATCACTCAATACAATTCTTTTTGACTAATAGCGATGCTCTTTGCAATTGTTGCTGATCGTTTGTTGCTTGCTCGCTGTTTGCAAATTAGCTACTAGGCCTGTGGGACGCTCTGGGTGGCAGAAGGGCTTATCTCTGTACCAAATAAATGATGTATCTGCCATGCATAAATTTCGAAACGAATACAAATTGAACCTAACGAAAAAATTCAATTTAAAGTCTTATTCCAATCCCGTTATTCCATGATAATATTACTTCATTATCAATCAGATTGAATAATTGGCAATAAAAAGTAAGAAGTACTCAAGGTACAAAACAAACAGGCTGAATTGCCAACCATACATCTCGGAACTTTCAATTAAATTACTTTAAGCAGCAATTTGCTACTCAAACGTAAGTATGACCTAAAACAAAATATGCTTTTGTACTGTGGCCCGTCATTTTAACGTGAAACTTACATACGACCGCACTATACTTATCGTCACACTATAATTTGCTTAGTTACAACATTATCGGTCAATTTTAAGTCCTCGATTTTTGCTACGAGAAGTAATTTTGCCAAAATATACGACGATCATAAATTCGTTTTATGAATCGATCAATAAATCGATAAATCGTTTTATGTTGTTTATCGATGTGAAGAAGCTACCCATTCGCTTATCTATATAATTTTTTATTAGCTTTGTTTGTTATTCGTATAATTTATGTTTCGATGTTATTGAATAGGATTCGATTGAATTAAAATTAAAAGATTAATGGGTGTTATTGATACCGATTGAAGCGTTCTTAATTTAAATATAACTATGTAGGAGACTTTCCGCGACGTATTTTTGGATCAGTGGCTGTTCCCTACATACCTCGTTTTTATGAAATTTGTAAGGATATATGTGAAAATTTGTATGGATGAATGGATGGGTGTTTCTTACTCCTTGATGCAAAATGTACTAAACGAATTTAAATGAAAATTGGCATAGATATAGATTATACTTCGGAATATTAAATAGGCTACTTTTTATCAGCCTTGCAGGCGCCGCGGTGGTAAATAAGCCAATTATAAACCTACACCATCCAGTTTTGTGTCGTTCAGAAATCTCAGCAATGACTACGAATAATATTGCGGTTTTTAATTATATAGCTTAGGAAATTTGGACTATAAAAGCAATTCTTTCATTACAAATCAATCATGACCCAAAAGAATCTAGATAGGTAGGAATGGCGAATATTTTTTTTAAGTTATTATCCCTTAGTATGAATTTTCAACTCAAATATTTTGTTTTACAACACACTTCTTCGTCTTTACTTTTTTCTTCCACCCAGCTCTCTCGGCCTAGTATCCGTTCGCTGTCTCGCCACTGTACTCGTTACGCGTGGTAGATCCCTTATTATGCAATACAAACCAAGTACAGCAAGGAACTATTTAACCACTTGAAAAATGAAGGAAGAAGGCGGTTATCAATTCAGCTGTATTTTACTCACGTTAATTCCGAGGATTATGAACCGACTTGGTTTCGTATTTTTAACATAATGAAGATATATCCCCTTATATAGTGGGATTACTTAATCGTAATATACTAACTTATTATAACAAGATAACTATTTCAAATAATGTATTCGTCACAAGAAATTATCAGTCCCATTACTCAAGAAATTAAGAAAACAAGTACACCCACTTAAGAATACATAATTAATAAAAATAAAAAATACCACCCGGAGCTCTTTCTTAAATATATATATAACATTACAGCACTATGGACACGTTGACATGGTTCATCCCTAATATCAGTTGACAGCTAACTTACCGCGCTTTTCTAGAAATAAATAAGGTTATAATAAACGTAAATACGCAATTTGACATTTTTTTAACACATTAAACATGACTGCTCTCAGCGAATGCCAAAGGCAGACTAAATAATAAGTACCAGAATTTAGGCAGTTTGACGGGAAAGATTTTGTTGAGCTTTAAATTTATGTTTACTAACATTGTGAGTTGGTTATTAAACAAGTCGTTTAATTTGTTTCTATTAGGTCTAAATTACATCCTCCCTTCGCTCGGACAATATAAGAATGAATTGATTTTGTTCAAATCATTACGATCGCTAGGTGTAATCCAGTGTGAAATTAAGTATCAGACGCAGAATGCCAAAGCGCCTGATGGATTCAATTGTTTGACCACAGATTTCATTTCATAGCGTAAATACTGAATGTGAAATTTCGATTGTTGAACGAAATTACCTACGCAATATTCCATGCTCTGTTTCTCAGACGGCTCTCATGAGTGTTTTAATATTTGTCTGTTGCCATTAGACTTTCTTTATAGACGTTGAGTTAAACTGAAGTGATAAATTTTCACCGTGATCAATAATTTACGTTCAACCTGTCGGTGACCCACTAAGGCAAGGGTCTCGTGGTAGTAAGGAGGCCTGGAGCATACTCCACCACGCTGCTCCAATGCGGATTGGTGGAGGGATTAGTGGCCAAGTGTTGGAAGTTTTTATGCCGTCCGAAGGCCTCCGATAAGGCTTAACGATCTAACGACAACAACCGGGATCGTACAATGATTACTGGTCAGTATTAGCTAAAACTATTTTCAAATTTAAAGATTACGATATGTATACCATGGCTTAAGGGCCTTTCAGGGGACCCAGAAGAAAGTGTGTACTCGGTAGTTGATTTTTCTGCATTTAATAAGTGTGCTACGACCAAAGGGCCCTTCAGGGGACCTAGGAGAAAGTGGGTCCCTGGTAGTTGATTTTTCTGAATTCAAAACACTATGTAAAACATCTCCGATTTTGTACTTTTCCGACATCTATTAAAATAAAGATAACATATACTTTTTTTTCTGACGCAACATAAGACCTTTTTAAAATAACTTTCTCAACACCAAATCACCTGATCTATTACGCGGGTATTTCTCAAAAGTAGTAATTTTGAAAAAAAGTTATAACTATAACCGCAAGCTGGTTGCACGGAGTTCGAACCCCGGTCACGTAACGTGCAACTTAACAACCATAGTTGAGACACGCCATGAAACTAAAACCGCAACACTTTCGATTTAGTTTTAAAACACTACTGTTGATTTCAATGATGGAAGCCGGCCGATTCTCGTGTCCAAAGTCGTTGCGATATCGACTCAGTCAGCTTTTGGTATTCGTCAATCGGCTTTCAACTGCATCCCAACGGGGCGTTAATACAGCGTAAACAACTGTATTTCCATCCCATACGGTTGAAGTTCAATTGAAGCTCAGTTAAAATAAATGCGAATACCAAATTCCTTATCGATCGAATGACTTCTAAACTTAACCGACTTTGAAATTGTTTGGTAAAACTATCGACCGTCTGTAAGGTAGCTGTAAGATTTGATTTCTGGATCGGAGATATAATTATATACATTTTAATATCGCTGAACATAAGTCTCTTGTCATCAAAGAGGCCTACTCCACTGGACAAACCAGATTGGGATTGGGGCAAATATCGATCGAATCTAATCCCGCTTCCAAGCTTTCTTATTTCTGTTGCATTGCATAACATTCCACAGATCGCTGGAAAGCAAATGATGTTACACATGGAAAACGCATCAATTAAAATGTACAGTCCTCAGCGATATAGAAGCGAGAATAGTACTTAAATAACAGTTTAAAATTCAGGCCACATAACTTGAAGACATTTGTTGTAATCGAACGGAAACACGGACGCTGGCAACTTATTCCAGTCTTTCGCGGTACGTAAGATGAGAGAGAACGCATACCGCGACGTAATGTATCTATCAATTTCAATAGTATATCTATACACGATCTTTGGATTGCTGCAACCCATCGATGGACCACTACTGACCACGGGTCGCTTCCCGTACTATGGAGGCCTAGCGCAAACCACACTGCTCCAAGAAGGATTGGTGCAGGGGTTAGTGGCACAAGGTGGTGGAAGTTTTATGCCGCCTGCAGGCTTCCGACATGGCTTAACGATTACTATCTTACGACAACAACCGGGACCGACTTTTCGTGCCTTTCAAAGCACGGAAGCGTTCGTTAAATTTTTGCCATCGTTTTTAAAATTTTTCGATCGGATACAATCGAAAGCCGCCGCGCTGTGAACGCTTTTTTGTATAAGCAATAATAATTAATACTATTGTTTTTAAACATTTCAATAAGTGTCCTGGGCTCGGGTCACTCACAATGTGAAGGGCAGGCCATTGTCCACCATGCTGGCCAAGTTTGCTGGCATTCACGCATCTTTGAAAACTTTATGGAGTATCAGGAGTGCAACCTGCACGACTTTTCTTTCACTGTACCAAGTGAGACTGAACCCACATAGCTTTTAAAATCGTACGCCGTAGAATTTGAACCCAGTACTCCCGACCGAGAGAACATTCAAACCATCACTTTTTTTTTAAAGTTATTTGGGGGTATGCTAATCTGCATTTATATAGTTTTGTCATGTACTTCTGTCCGTTCGTCGTCATTCTGGCACAAAAACCCTTAGTTCTAGAAAATTATACATTATCGTCAATAATATTAACGAGAATATGCGATTGAATTTCAACAGTAATTCAAAATGTCTTAGGTTGTTTTCTCATCGGCATGCAAAACGAAAGTGTGTGTCAAAATTATGGTAGTGTGCGCATATATTTTTAATGATTTTATTTGCATTATTAAATAAAATAGCTTTGTGTACTCATCCTAAACTTTAACCGTGGAAAATTTTATTGTCTTTGCGTAAATAGGAGTAGGTAGCAGTACAAAGTTTAGATTAATTTGTGTATTAATGAAGATGATGGTAGAAAGTAAGAGTTAAAAATCTTTTAAAAGCATTGTGGGTCACGGAAGATTGCTTTTATTAAACTATTAAACTAAGGTCCGCCCGCAGCTTTGTCCGCAGGGTATGTTGTAAAATAGTATATACGTTCTTTCAGACTATAATCTACCTCTGTGCCAAATTTCATATAGATTGATTTAGTAGTTTTTACGTGAAGGAGTAACGAACATTCATCTTCACAAACTTACGCATTTATAATATCAGTAGGTCACAATATTAGTAAGTAATACCATAATTTTAGTAAGAAATGCTAGGTGTATTCGCTAGGGGCTGCCATCGTCAGGTGTGGCCGCCAGTGGCCGCCAGTGCCCGGTGACTCACTGGCCCGCACCGAATTCCATAGATAACCGGCAACTCCTTTATTCTCTAGTCTATGCTATGACCACAGAGTAACTAGCAAATAGAAATGTCTTTCGGTAATCTATGTTTCTTATTGGATTCTTCGACCACTACAATCACTTGCATGGCGCTGGTTGGTAGAGATCGTGCAAAGCAAAGGGTCCGGGATTGACTCCGACAGGCATATGTCTGAAGAATGTTTGTTCTCGGATTACAAACGTGTCCAATGCTGCCCATGCCACTGAATCCTATACATATGTTTAACTTGATTTTAATTTTATTTGCTATTATTTGATTTTTATCAGTTCGGTTCGAATCGGTTCGGTTTAGTTCGGTTCAATTCATTTTGCCTTCATTTCATTTGGTATGGTACGGTTAGATTCGATTATGTTTTATTCGGTTCGATTCTATTTGGTTCGGTTCGGATAGATTCGATTTGGTTCGGTTCGATTCGATACTATTTGATTCCATCCGATCCATTTCAATCCGATCCGATCCGAACCGATCCGACCCGATCCGATCCAATCTGATCCGATCTGATCCGATCCAATTGGATCCGATCCGATTCGATTCAATTCGACTAGATTCGATTAGATTACAATTGAGTCGATTTAATTGACTTTGCTGCACTTTTATCAAGCATCTATTTAAAATACCAGCGTACTATTTGTATTTTTATGTGTTCTGTGGCAATATCAAGCATTAGCCTATTATTCACCGTGCCCTTTACTACCGCGGTCACTTTAGATCTTGTCTATACTCCCGCCGATTTGATGCTTTGAATTCAACAATTGATACTTCAAAACTGTCTTAAACTACACATTTTAATGCAAACGGGTACTCACGATCGATTCGATCGACGATTTATTATTTTACGGTTTTTAAAGCACGGTCGTACCCGTGACCATGACCCATGCAACTGAGTTGAAATCGGTAAAATAATGAATAAATCGTGAGTACCCGTTTGCATTAAAATGTTTAATATGCGTGACGATATTCGTCTAAAAATATGTCTTAAAGTAGATAATAGAAACGTATTTGAATAGGGTTAGCAAGAATTTTAACGTTTTTTAAATTTTGAGTTCTTAAAGTGTGTAAAGTCCACCAGTCGGCACTTGGCCAGCGTGGCGGACTTGTACCATGGAGCATTGAGGAGACCCAGCGAAGTAGTAGGTTGCAATGATGACGAGGCTCGGTGCAAACTCGATCTGGATTTTTTACCACACAATTTTGCCATTTTATATGGAAAAATCCATATCTAATTTGCTTCTTGAACTTGACAAATTTGTATGATAAAAATTCCAAATCGAGTTTACACCGAGTATAAATACGTAACATTATTTTCGTATAATATCGTATGAATAAAAATAAATTCTTATCATACGACAACCACGAGCAAATTGATTCTTTGATAAGATTTCCCTTAAAATAATTCTACAATATTTTTATACATTCATTTACGTTTTTATTATCAATGCTAATTGCAGGGATAAAACTGATAACAACATTTGTATATCGAAATAATAAGGGCGTAACTCATTAGCATAACTTATAAAACTCGCGTTTATACTAAAAACAATAAGTGCGTAACTATAAGTTTCTGATATATGATATTTTGTTGAAAGGAAATTACAAAAGTACTGTGGCGTTATGTAATAATGCGTATATTTAAAAATATTTTAAATCTATATTAATATTACAAAGCTGAAGAGTTTGCTTGAACACGCTAATCTCAGGAACTACTGGTTCGATTTGAAAAATTCTTTCAGTGTTAGATAGCCCATTTATCGAGGAAGGCTACATATCATCAGACCAAAACCAATAGGAGCGGAACACCAATGAAGAATGTTTCAAAATCGGAGTTTTCTTCCTATTGAGAGCTTCCACTGCGTACGCTGCGTAAACGGTTAAAGTTTCGCAAAAATTATGTGTGACAGAAACGAAGTCGCGGGTTAGCCCAACGTTACTATTCCAGGTGGACGTAGTCGCGGGCGGAATCTAGTTTTACACATTTTCTAAGTTACTACAGTCCTGTTTCATAGCACTGCCGAGCGACACCTGTCGAGTAGTTTTTGAGTTATCTCGAATACTACGTATGTAGTTTGACGCTTTTTATTGAAATGAAGTTCGACAGGCCATTTGGTCTAGAGGTTAGCAAATCTGACTACTACACCGAAGGTCGTGGGTTCAATTTCCACTCAGGTCAAACTTTTCTGAGTTGAAAAAGAATGTTTGTTCTGTGTTCTATGTCTAAGGCTATAGATACATCCATAACATACACAAACGACTTGGTCTAGTGGTTAGTAAACCTGACTGCTGAGCCGGGGGTCTTCGATTCTGTTATACCTATCCAGAATTCTTTTGTCTGGGTGTAAACAATCTATACTAATAATAAAACTGTAATACAGTCAAATCTGTACATTAAGTATTTTTTGCAAATTGATGCAGGGAGGTTTGTTATCGATATAGAAACCAAAACTTTTTATTATTTTCTGTCTGTCTGTACGAGCTTCACGCAAAAACCACTGAACAGATTTAGGTGAAACTTGGCATAATCGAAGTATAAAAATCGAGAATGATTATAGGATAGGTTTTGTCCCTGGAAATTGCTTTATTACTGCAGGATAACATGATAACAAAATTAGTATGGCAACTCCGAAACCAATGGACCAATTTAGATGAAATTTAGCATGTTTGTAGCTTATATAGGGAACAATTTTATGGGATACTTTCTATCCCATAAAATTGCTTTGTTCCCGTGGGATAATAGGTTAAAGTTCTTATCTTTATAATTATATATTAGAAATTATATATCTGTCTATATTTATTATATAGTTATGGATTTATGTATATTTTATTTATATATAATTATGTATGTTACTTTACATTACTTAGTTTGGAATAAGATGGCCACGTGTGAAACGCTGATGCACTGAATTTATCAACAAAACTCACAGATTTATTATACGTTACCACATTTTATTTATCCACCAATTCACATGACAGTTTGTGTCCAATTACGTTACCAAGATAGATATATCCGTAAGTGCAAATTAAATGATTGCCAATACGGAGAAAATATGAAGAATCATAAATAACGTGAGTAATTAAACGAATTATTTTGTTGCGACAATGCCGGCCAGTGCTTCTGGGACGAGAACCAAAATTGGACCCGATGATAAATGGCACCAATATTTTATTCCATTAGCATTAATTTCGTAAGGCTGTATTATTTGCAATAAGATTTTAATGATCGCCAAAAACTGACTGTCTTTTATGTAGAACATTCAGCGGAAAGATAGCTGTCGGTGAGTCATTATTTTTGATTTCTTTATCGCTGTATCGGTGTGGTTTTAATTCGTTGGTTCATTCCCAAGTACATATCCTATCCTCAGTTATAAAGGATCAAGTATTTTTGTGTAAACTGTAATTTTAATTGCTGATCTATGTTAGTGCTGATAGAGAGAAAACAGGATATATCAAAATATTTAAAACACAAGCCTTCATTATAAAGCTCTGATACGCAGAAACACATAACTCTATGGTTAGTCGTTGAGGAGTTCCCTTGTCCGAAGCAATCCTGAACGTAGTATCAGGTCATGCTAATATATATACATTGTCATCAAGACAAGTTTTATGTAAATTTTCAGCTCGGAAGTATAAAAGCAAATATGTCTAATTAAGCTTGCATATTTGACCCGAACAAACCAACAAACAAACATACATATTAACATAGTAATATATAAACATAGGCTGCAAGTTAAATAAAAGCTTGGAAAAATGACAATAATGGTACAAGTAATATTATTTTATAACGAACTACAAATTTAATACATATATGCCTTTGAAATATAAATATTTATTAAATATGTGATACAAAATATCATTAAATTCTTACTAAATTAGGGCAAATTTCGATCACAGTTATAGGCAAAGACATGCATAGTAACAACGTGTGACATTAACCTAGATAACTAGTAAAATAATGCTAGATTAAAAATGGACACAATGTTAATGTTCAGAACTTCGTTTTATTAAAATTTAATTACAATATGACGGTTTGTCTTGGAGTCCCATCCAATGAATTTACCATGGACTTCAGATGGTATATTTACGGCACTGTTTTTTGGTCACTTGTAACCATAGACAAAGCTTTCTTCCCATCAGGGGTCTTGCCTATAGCGAACTACCTCCATTAAAAATTACATGTACCGAAATAACTATCAAAACAATACATTAATTACTTCATTTAATGATTATATATAAGGGTTTAATTACAAGTAATATTGACCCTTATTCAATATTAATTCTTAATTAACCTTAAATCGAAGCCATTATTGCGAAAAGAAATTTTTAGAACGTGCAGAGTCATTCAAGTGCAATTTAAAACGTCTGTCAGTGCTGATCAGATGTTTATCAACTATATTACGTAAATATTGACCGTGTGTTTTCAAGTGTACATACCGATCAGAACATAAAACTCATCTCCAAATAGGCAGTGCTTATAGCCATCAGCTTGTGATTATAAGTGATCGGTTAATGTACACCTGTCAGGAGTTTCACGTCGGCAGGTTTCCTGTGAGCGAGATCATTCCAACTTAAACGAAATATGAGGGGGAAACAGTAAAAAACTCATTCAATCTTTTTAACCCGGTG
>DWJZ01010434.1:0-10120 GCA_018249125.1 Asbolis capucinus
GTGGTTAAGAATTCGACCTCCTACTCGGGGGGTTCGAATCCCAGAGCGCGCACGTCTGACTTTTCGGAGTTATGTCCGTTTTAAGCATTTAGATGTCACTCGCTATAACGCTAAAACATCGTGAGGAAACCTGCATGCTGGATGGTTTGCAAACCTCAAAGGTGTGTGAAGTCTGCCAATCCGCACTTGGTCAGCGTGTTGGACTGTAGCCTTAACCTTTTCATTCAAAGAAGAGACCCGTGCTCCATAGTGGGCCGTGATGGGTTGAGATGATATCAGTTTCTGGAGAGTTGTTTTGATTTGCTCAGTAGGTTTATCATAATCATCCTTCGTAACTGTCCTACGCTTTTTGCAAAATATAAGTTTTTCTATAATATGTATGTTTTATATTTTTTCGGGCCTAGAAACTGTAATACGAGGGACTGAAAAAGATACGTTAATAAGTGGATACAACATAACGGCCAGTTTGATCAAAAACAGTTGACTAACGTAATATGAGCGGTTCCGCTTGACTAATGAAATGTTAGTCATGAGTTCGCTTGTAGTACGCATGCGTTCCGCGCCACGTGGGCCGTAGTAAACACGCCTGTATCGTACGACAGAGTACTATATGTATTCAATGAACGACGTATCTTGTGTTATCGCGGTTTCCAATAAATAATTTCTTTTATTATGTCTGTAGTTCGATATCGCTTAGTTTGGACGTTGCGTATTTATTTGCTTACAAGGCCAGGTCGTGTTTACGATTCCTTTAAATTACCTAGCTAGTTAAAATTGGTGATTCAAATTTTATCTACGCATTCCTTTGTTGTGGATTTGCGTTTCCTGTGATATAAAAACGTAAATAAATAACTCTTCGTGTCGCTGGTGGATTAAACACAATAACAGTTACGACCCGAGAACAAACGTTCATCTGTTTCATAAATGACTGGTCTGGCCGATAAATAATCAAATCCGGGATCGAATATTAATCTGCTACATAAATACCTGGTCTAGTCGGGAATCGAATCTGAGACCACTAGTTTACTAATGACTAGGCTAGCCCGTATGCATTTACTATCTGACTAATGCACAGATAATAAATGACTAATTTTTATCATCTACGTATTATTTATGTATTGTTTATAATATTATATAAGTTAGTCATAATAAACCAGTGCCAAATATAAGATATAACACGTACGATTATACATTATAGTGAATACTTTGCGTCAAACTTATCTATATAACAATGTTCACTATTTATAAGTTTGCGAACACAACGTAAAACTATAGATAATATTGCGATTAAACATGTTATTACGTGTTAGTGTAATAGAATGTACTGCGTCATTATAATTTTATACAATAATAAAAATAAATGTTTCAGGACGAGTCACATACGACCTGAATGACGAACTGATAAACATATTTTAAATACATACGTAAATACTCTTTTTTGTTATAACAATACACAGAACTAACATTCCTCTTCATATCAGAAAATAATGTTATAGGTGGGAATCGAACCCACTATCTCCGACTTAGGTCACTTTGAACCACTAGATCAGCTGGCCAATCTATATTGTTATAATATTTAATTAATAGACTAGAGATTGTGCCCTCTAGGTGCAATATTGAGAACTGTCAAGTGATACGTAGCGCCACAGGCGTCGGTAGTTCGAATAACAACATGAAGATGGCGCTACTGGTGCATGTGCTGCGGTCAAAGACTTTTAATTTGTTTATTTCAGTATCATGTATCCGAAGGTTATAAACTCTCAAAATTACTAACATAATTTGTTTTTTAGTATTTATCGTTTGGGAGTGACTGACCAAATGAACTCGTCGAGACACCCATGCTATTGACACACGAAATGAGGCAATTTAATTTAAAAAACAATGTGGCTGTGGCTTATTCGATAAACTTTCATACACAGATAACTTTGTTCGCCTTTATTTTCAATGAAGTAACTCTCCGGACAAGTAGTGTCAAGAAATATTTCTTAAATCTATTATTTATAGTAGTGAATTAATACATTTTCAATTGAATGTGATTTTACTCCTGAATACATTAATTTTATTTGCATGACTGTCTTGTTTTGTTCATGTGAGTCGTCACAATAACCGACCGCTTTTAATATGTCCGTTCTGGAAATCGAACCAGGGAACCCTCACATGACAGAGCAATATGGTGTCGTTAAACGTTATATGCAATACAGAAAATCAGGAAAGACGCAGATGTTCTGTGCAAATAGTGACGTCACAGTAAGCGCGGAAGAACTGTGAATCCGTGATTATCGCAACCTCGACTGCCTAGAATATTCTGTTTTGTTAAAACTACTCAAGAATCGTTCTTAGCCCGGCGGCTTGCTTCGATTGTCACCGATCCAAAAAGTTAAGCAACACCGGACGCGGTCGGTAGGAGGATGGGTGACCGCTAATTCATGAACGCTTCTGTGCCACGTAAAGCCACGTAAAGCCGTCCGTCCCGGTTGTTGTGGTAAGATAGCAATCGTTAAGCCATGCCAGAGGCCTTCGGGTGGCATTAAAACTGCCGACACTTGGATTGGCTACTAACCCCTCCACCAATCCGCATTGGAGCAGTGTGGTGGATTTCGCTCTAGGCCTCCTCAGTATGAGAGACCCGTGTTCTGTCGTGGGCCATCGATGGGTTGAAGCCACTAGAGAA
Organism: Asbolis capucinus; assembly: GCA_018249125.1. Classification (NCBI taxonomy): domain Eukaryota; kingdom Metazoa; phylum Arthropoda; class Insecta; order Lepidoptera; family Hesperiidae; genus Asbolis; species Asbolis capucinus. The sequence goes on from DWJZ01010434.1 coordinate 2,672, forward strand.
TCTTCTAAAATCGTATATACATATGTAGATACTTCTAAGACTTTTCATACCTCAATCTTGGGATAGTGTATTTAAATGGAGATTAGGTCAAATGCTATTTCTTTCCTTATAAATTTAATTGAATTCGAAATTCGAACGACTCTTAACTTTTTAATGTCTATACATAGCGCGAATTAATAATAATGGTTTTGATAATCCTTCCCTACATATATATTATTGTTCGTTTTATTAAATATATTTAACCTTTTTTTTATATATAGTTAACTGTTTATTTGGAATCCATTACAAAAACTATATGTATCCGTGTTATATAATTTGGGAAATATATTGTTGCAGATGGCAAACAAAGAAAGTTTGCAGGACCTATAAATTTCAAATGAGACCTTGTTAAACAACTGTAAAAACAAGGTCGAATAATATATTTGTTTTAAAGGAACTTATAAAATCCATAACGCTATGTTATATTTATTTTTAATTATGCGTACACGCAGAAAGACGATTCTATTTTTAAATTATACACATACAAATTTTTGAAGCAATTATCTCCATTTAATTATTAATTGTAGGTATTTTTTGTTCTCTTTAAAACGTATTTATGTATTTGATAGTATATAATTTATATGCCATAATTATTAATACGAAGTTATTTTTATTTTATTATTCATTATTAAAACTGTGTAAATAAATTAATAATAATAATAAAGCCTTGTTATTTTCTTGTTTAATGCAATTAAATTATTCTCCTTGTTGATTAATAATTTTTATATCTATAATAACTGATTTATTTGTAATGTAGTATGTATATATTATTCTGTTTGAAGACCGTATGGACCATCTAAAGTGCACATTGCAATTATTAACAAAAGCTTGTTTGAAGTGTATTATAACAAAATGCTTTATTTAACCTTGGTGTTGGTATTTTTAATATTTTTTTCTGTTTTTTTTTCTTCATCTTCGAGCTTGTGTATACATCGAGACGAGTATTTTTTGTATTTTTTTTTAATTTGTTGAACGATGCTGGATTACGCGCGCGCTGTACTTGTTAGGTAGGTACTTCTATAATAGGCTTTTCAATTAACGTTTTTAGTCGTCCCTTCACAAAATTCAATTTGCAAAATTCGTTTTAGATCTATTCAGATTTCAATGTCATTGAAGTGAACTGAAAAAGTATAGGGTTTTTGTAAACATCGCGTGTAACCTTCGCGTTACGTTCACTGTTTTACAAAATTCACTATCACCCAAAGAATCTTATATTATATATAAAATAACAGATATTAACTATAACCGTCATTATCTTTAAATATTATGTTATAGCTTTTTCGTGCGACTGATAATGCGATCGGGTTAGTGCTGGTATTACTCGAGTTAAGTAACATTCTTCGTTTTTGATTGCAAAATACATATCTGAAATTTTTGATTGTTATCTGATTGTGTAATGTTGATTAAAACAATCATTTAACTTCAAATATTTTGGGAATATTATGCAGATTGGCATCTTGCGAATGGAAATCCCAGAAATGACATTTCATTTTTTAATTATGATATCGAAGAAAGTGAATTAAAAAAACATATAAGTATATTTTGGTGTATTTTATAGCTGTTCAAAAATATGTCTTAGAAAATCTTTATATATGGATATAGTTTGTTCATTATAAGAATTATAAGGCAATATAGAAGAATAGAAAAGTCTTATATATACAAGTTTTTTCGTGATGTTTTTGATCGGGAAATTCATTCATGCAATTTATTTATTTATTTTAAATATACCTTAACATAACTTAACGTAACTTAATGACGTGGCTATTTAAAAATTTAAGTGCATTGTTAAAAAAATCCCTGATGACTTTCAATAGGTCATAAATCTTCGCATACAGTAAACAATAATTTGACTGAATCGGAATATTTTTATGTGTATAAAAATCTAGTCTCACGATGTTCGTTTGCGCTAATGTCGGAAACGCTGAACCGATATCAATGAAATTTTGTACGTATCTGTTATTGGGTACAATAATAAATCCAACGAAACGATAGTTTTTATTTCAACATTGAGTAAGTAAATAAATAAATAAATATCTTTGGACAACTCACACGGCCATCTGACCCTAAACGAGGCATTAGCTTCTACAATGGTGATCAGACAACTTATAAATATACATATATTTTTAAATACATACTTATATAGAATTACACCCATAACAAACATTCCTGTTCATCACAGAAAAGTTTGACCTGGTTGGGAATTGAACCCACGACCTTGGGTGTAGCAGTCAGGTTCACTAATCACTAGACCAACCGGCCTGAATGGATTGGAACGAAATTTAGTATAGGGATTGATTATAGTCTGGAATAATACCCTAGCCTGTAGGAAATAAGTAATTGTAATAGTAACATATGTGAGTCCTTGATACTTGAAACAAAAATATTATTATATTATATATAGCGTACTTTTCATCAATATACCACGCGAGCGAAGCCACGGGCGATGTTTGTATAGTATTATATAAATGAATGTATTGTTGAACCAATGAATAGTTAAAGTATGAATGAGAACATTTCAAAAGTGGTAGTAATGAATACTCGGCCCGGAACCCTGCAGCGGACCGGACCGTTGTAAATAATATAATGTTAGCATGTTTTCATTAGCTCGCATGTAACGTTAGGAATTGTGTCGGAAAGGTCGGAATGTAATTGGCTAAGTCATTTCCAATGATGTTTATTGTTGAGCTGTTGCCACATACATTGTGCGATGAATTAATCACGAAAATATTTAATTTGATTACTGCAATTGCGTCTTGTAACTAATTTGAGCGTTGGAAAAGTTAAGCAATTGCGGGCGCGGCCGCTGGGAGGTTGGGTGACCGCTAGTGGCAAACATTTCGTAAGCATTCTGTGCTTCAGAGGGCACGTAAACCCATTGGTCCCGGTTGTTATCGTTAATAGTAATCGTTGAGGTATGTTTTAGGATTGACCATTAACGCCTCCACCGACCCTCATTGGAGCAGCGTGTTAGGCCTCCTCAGTGCGTCGGTACTCAGATTGGATGCCCATAGGATAGGGTTGAATTAAAAGTCGTAAAAAATATTTTTGGCATATCAAATACGAATTGGTCATCAGTTTGTAAAATATATTACTCGATTTTGCAGATTATCACAAATGCTCTGTCTATAAGCTTCAACCTTTTTCTTTTTTTTTTTACCATAAATAAGTTAGCGTTTTACTACAATCCCACCTGATTGTAAGTGGCGATGAAGTCGTTGATGGTAAAGCGCACTAACTTAGTAGAAGACTATTCAGTCTTGACTTGAAGTCATTTACATTGTACATCGAACGAGAACACCGACACGGGTAATTTATTCCAGTTCTTCGCGGTACGGGTGATAAAAGACGAGGCGAAGCGCGTCGTTCGTACTGGCGGGATGTTAATAATGAAGGGATGGACCCGCCGTGCGTCGACTCGTTCGATGATGGTATGGGGATAAGGGTTAAATCGTGCAATTCCTCTACACACTCTCGAAATTTATGAAGGCCGTTTTCTGTGACAGACCAGATACATTAGTGACTGTTGTCCGCCCGCGGCTTCGCTCGCGTTTTATATCGATAAAAAGTATTATTCCAGAGTAATAGAATGTACCCTGTGTTAAATTTTATTTAGATTCGTTCGTTCCGTATCCGATCCATAGTGTTTGCGTGAAGAAGTACCACATATCCATCTTTCATCACAAACTTGTACATTTTATAATATTCATAAAAAATGGGGTGTCTTTTCTAGTACGTCAATACATAATATATCAATGATAGTTTATTAATAAATCGATTATCGAAATGAATCAATAGATCATTTATTTAACATTAATTTAGTGAATAGTTATAAATGCGGCGGTTAGTAATTTAAATTACAACTGCGGATTTAAAATAGCACAAGAGAATTTCCCAGAATTTTCTTAAACTAAATTCAAAGCATATTAACGTAGAAACCTTGTCGTTGCACCGTATTAAATGTATTTTATGTTCTACTTTTGTTCCTTGTTAGTAAAAAGCGCTTAGAACACGCTCTGTAAATTATATAAAAAAGAAATGTTACGGAAACTCAAGCAAATAGTTAGTAATTGTGTTCTACTAAAGCAGAGGTGACAAACATTTTTTTATAGATTACTTTCAAAAAATTTTGTGGCGTGAGGACTTTCGGGTGCCAAATTTATACCAGATTTCCCAAACAAGCTGATACTTTAACCGATATTAAATAAATTTACGTCGACAGAAGCAATGCATGGGAAAATTAGTGTTTTGTTTAATTGTGTGACTAATATTATTATAACGAAAATAATTCGTTACATACAAAAAAAAGGAGACAATTTGAGGACCGCTGCGCCGCTCAACTCCTGGCTACATATCTGCACCCCTGAGTGCATATCGCAATCTTCCGGGCGAATTCGCAAGGAGAGTATCCCGTTTCGGAGTGAAGAGAGGTAGTTCACCCGCGACCCCTATACCTTATATTGTATGTGCCGCACTGAGCTGGTTGGTGTAACGTTATTTTTGAAATTAAAAAAATAATAGTGGTTTAGCTAATTGTTTTATTGACCAGTCAGCTCATCCCGTCTAGGGAATGCGGGACATTATAAACAAGATTTGGGTTCAACATCCATTCTCAATCCAATTACTGATAACTAGGTTCCGTTCACAGCTTCGCCCGTGTGGTGTGTTGATAAAAAGTAGCCTAGGTATTATCCCAGAGTATAATACATGTATCCCTGTGCGAAATTTCATTCAGGTCCGTTATTAAATATACTGGTACGACCGTAATAACCCTTATTTAATTACAATACTTATACGTTAACTTAATTCTGAACACATTTCCGACCCCTTTCTGTATGGCCCGACATAAGTTGCTAAGTGTACTTTGTGAAGAATTCCAATATAACGCTCAATACGTGACACGTACTGACTGATTGCCCATTGACGCTGCGACGTGACGTTAGACAGTGATGCTACTGTTAGAGCGACTGCACACTCTCGCACTCTTTTCCGAAAAAACTTTAAGGTGTAATTATTATTTTTTTATGCAAAAAATTGCAAACTCAAAAAGAATACGTTCATTAGTTTATTTTAAACTAGTTTTCACCCGTGGCTTTGCCTGTGTAATGTATTGAGAAAAAAATGCTTACGTGTTACTCCAGATCTACCTTTATGCAAAATTGTCTCGTTCTAATGTATTCAGTAGTTTTTGCATGAAAGAGTAACAAATATCAATCCTTATAACCTCACAAACTTTCGAATTTATAATAAACATACTAGGATTTGAAAAAACTGGTAAAGACCATCTAATGAAACCTGAAACGGTGATTCTGCAACACCACGTCGATATTTTTTTTTAATAAAAAATTATATATCAACATTAAAAACCAACAGCCAACATTAAAAATCACCGTTTCAGCTTTCATTAGATAGTCTTATACAATCCCAGTACACACGTGTGTGTCTTATACTAATAAAGAAACTGAAGTTAAATTCACCAATATCTAGAGAAACGATCGTTCAACGTTCTTCTCAATAGTCGACGCGGAATTCCAATAAAGAGCTTCTACGTGACGCAAAGGAGCCAGTGATGTGCGTTCGGAGGCTGTTTACAACACTAATATACCTTTGTCTTACGTGTATCTAAGGTAAATATGAGTACAGTGTACAGACTTGCCAAGTTAAAGGTTGGAAGATATTTTAAAGATAATGTCTATAGTACCACCTCATATCGACGATGGAAAACAGTAAAGCCTCATACGGAAAACTATAAGGGCGTAACTCTTTAGAATAAGTTGTAAGAGTGTTTTTCGTTGTCGATATGTGGCACGCAGTCTGTTGAAAATTGGATTTTAGGATTTTTTGATACTCGATTAATCAATGTATAATTTTGATAAGTTTATGCGTAATGCGTAGAAAAACTGAAATATTGATAATAATTCTATTTTGTTCACAATCGATAACAAAATATAATGTTATGCAAAGAACATCTGGACTTAGTACATAGGGTTTAGGATTCAATAATTGAATATAATAGGAATTCCCTGGTGGAGATTTCGGCAACGAAGTGTTCCGTTACCATTGTAAGGGATAATTCATATCTAATACGCAACTAACTTCTAAACTCAATGGGTGTTGGATTAGAACCCAACTCCAAAAGGAAAATTGATTTCATAGCATATAGTGCGTACAGAACTTCGTAATTACAACTTCATCACGAATCAGGGTTAAATCCACCGTTAAATCATACGCTAAATTAACTTTTGGGTTGTTAAACAAAGTTATTTAGAGAATTGTAAAGTGGTCGTGTGGTATGTTTTGAACCGTGGTCTTTACGAACGACCTAGTTCTATATGTAATGTGTGAAAGGTTTTTGCGTCTACTAATAAATCTTCACGTTATTTCCTGCAATTTTGTTGTTTTTTTTTATAATGGGAATCTTATATTATCTAACCACCTTGCCAGAATTGCAAGAGTTATCGCCCATGTTTTGTCGATCAAGACATAAGAACTGGCTTTTAAGACGACAGCTACGACATGTTTAGCGATTGACTCAAGCTACAGGGTGAGAATTTTAGATTAGCAAAATTTTATGTCGGAATAGGAAATCTCAATTTTGTACTTTTGCCATTCAAGTTCATCAGGCACCTTGAAATACTTGAGCGCGTCGTTACAAGGTCTACAATATAAAACAAATATTAATGCTCTCCGGGAGATGTGAAGTCTATCAATCTCCACTGGAGCAGTGTGGTAAACTATAGCCATTACCCATCAAATTGTGACAAGGTACCAATGATCGAAAGTGAAAAATTTTTAGTTGTAAATAAATGTAATAAGTATAAAATTTGTTAATGTAATTACTGTATCTTTGACTAACAAGCTATTAATTACAGAACGTTATCAAAATACAACTACGTTATCATTATTAGATAATGAACATGTCATCATAATTAGATTATCATAACAATATTATACTCATCAATAATTAATTACGTCATTAATCGCTGTGGATGTATGTACGTGTGTTTGTAACGTATTTTATGTTATGGGCCAAGATGCCTGATATAAAATTATGCAGGTTGAAACGGTACATTTTAATGTTGACACTTTTAAATTGGAGATTACAGGTGCAGGTATACAGGCAACTGACGGGTGCACTGAAACATTAGAGGCCGAAGGAATACCTCGCCATTATCCGAATGCGATCCCTTTCTGTTATTGGAACCTCCGCAACTGCATTTTCGAACTACAGTATACTTATTTTTTATTGGCTTAATTTATTTTTACCTTTGTTTTTGTTTTAAGCTTGCCATTACTAATTTCTTTTGTAGAGGGTCTTTGACAAAATAAATATCTTTGGACAATTCACACACGGTCATCTGACCACAAACTAAGCACTAGCTTGTACTATGGTGATCAGACAACTGACAAACA
>DWJZ01010435.1:0-10119 GCA_018249125.1 Asbolis capucinus
TGCGCTTTTAATGAAGATTTTGTAGCGTTTCAATTCATTGTTAAAATTCAGGAATTAATTATTATGCATTAGTATAAAAAAAATATATTGGAATTGTGCGCTTTTAATGAAGATTTTGTAGCGTTTCAATTCATTGTTAAAATTGTGAAATAATTATTATGAATTAGTATAGAAAAAATAATGGAATTGTGCGCTTTTAATGAAGATTTTGTAGCGTTTCAATTCATTGTTAAAATTGTGAAATAATTATTATGCATTAGTATAAAAAAAATATTGGAATTGTGCGCTTTTAATGAAGATTTTGTAGCGTTTCAATTCATTGTTAAAATTCAGGAATTAATTATTATGCATTAGTATAAGTGATACAAACTTAATGCAGTTCCTCAAACTACATTTTTCTTTTTAATATTTTTTGACATTAAAAAAATCGATTTCTAATGACTTCGAGTTGTAAAAAAACTCAATATATCACTGTCAACGTAGTCATAGCCAATTAAATACGTATTATTGAAGATATATATATTTTTTAATTTATTTAATAAAAAACAATTTACGTTTTGCCAAAGTCTAGGCCAGTTTAGGTTGCAAAAACTACTCGTCAGATGTCCTTCAATATTACATGGAACTATGTGAACTAGGTCTAGTAAAAAAATATATCATGAAAATCGGTACACCCATTAAAAAGTTGATAATGAATATAAAAAAAAACAATAATTGATCCTTTGATGATATTCCATTGATAATTACTTCGTTCATTAATCAAAAATGATATCTGATATGATATTTACATTTATTGATCACATAAACATTTTGAATAGTGAGATGCGATGAAACAGCTTTATTTCTTTTAAACCTAAATAGTAAAATTTCTTGAATGAATCTTTTCACACAAATTTTCATGTAATGCCTTTAAAGTTTCATATATTTTAGTTTGTACTTCAATTTAACTTAACTATATTAACTTAAGTTGTTGGCGAATACATCATATGAACTCTCCGAGGGATGTAAAGTTATGGATAGCTACTCTAAACTAATAATAGTGATTGAGAACTTGAGAATATGCTAAATTGAAATGTAGATTGGAGGTAGCTAATCAAATATATTAACAAGTTTGTATGGACAATGTTGATGATGAGAGACTCGTGACTTGCCCAGGGTTCACACGACTATTTAACTTTCTGTGTTGTGACTTGAAGCGTTTAAAGCCTCTGCTTGTTTATAATTTAGGTGATCTAAAGAGTTAGACGCGGTCGGCTTGAGGATGGTTGTGCTTGTGTTATAAATTTAATGATCGCTTCCGTGCCTCGGAGAGCACGTGAAGCAGTCAGTCATGGTTGTTATGCTTAAATAGAAATCATAAAGCCACGTCGGAGGCCTTCAGACGGCCTAAAACTCTTAAAATTTGCATAAAGACTAGTCAGAATTGTGCAAATTAGGAGAAGCGTTTGTCCCATAGTAGATATCTAAAGACTTGTGGATGGATGGATGGAACCTATGAGACAAGTTTCTGTCTTATGCTTAAATCTTTCAAATGATTTGGACCAATATTCAAATTTGGCTTCATGAATCTATGAATACGCTACTATCATTCTCTCTTCGTGATGTTTTAAAACTCAAAAATATCCTACGTTAGTGCACATAGTCCTAATTTTGTTTTATTTACAAAGCAGTTGAGAGATAGGTATTGTCTTTGGGGACATTAGGATTTATTAAAGAAATCTTTTAAATCTTTTTAGACTTTGTATTGTAAAATTTTGACTTTAGTTATTTGAGCTTTTGGTTCCTAAAACGAAATAAATCGTTTGCAATAACTATATATTAAACTAATAAAAATAAGAATGATACTAGGTTCTTCCCCCGACTATGCCTTCGTGGTACGACGGTAAAATGTAGTCTATTTTATTCCAGACTAAAATTTACTTCTGTCAAATTTCATTGAAATGCGTTCGACAGTTTTTGCGTGAAAGAGTAACAAATACGCATTCGTCTATCCATCCTGACGAATTTTCTCATTTATAATATTAACAGAATTATGTCTGCTACTCTTGTAACTACTTGTTGTAACTCTTACTACGTACATATAACTCTTAGTTAAGAGCAACTAAAATACAGTTAATCACCAGAAATCCTATTGCATCCATCCTTTACATGAAAGAGTACATATTGATATAACTACGCAGTAAAATTATATGACAAAAAACAACTTATGGTATTTTGCCGTTGTCACAATGTACGATTGTATTTTGCTACAGAAATAATCAGTCCTTTGCACTTTACAATTCAACATTTTATTTCAAACTACTAAGGGTGCAAAGTGTTTACTGTTGCTGACTGCAATTTGTTGAAAGCAAATGACTTTGTAAGATGTTTATCAAAACTGTTAGCAGTGAAGCATAAAACTAAATGCGTTCGCCGCAAAAAGGTCATAAAATAAAAGGTTACATTAAGTACTTATTACGTTTTGTTGCTAACATATACGGATTTTTATTTCAACCCTAAATACGCAAAAGAAAGAGGAAAGAACAATAAAGGTGGGTGGTAGACTCTTCCATTTTATCTTTAATAGATATTGTAATGAACGGACTTCGCAAATATTCCTTTATGGCTGTTCAAGCCGCGCTGATGAAGAAAGACCGATCATTTTACTTTTGTATAAAATTACAAAGGTAAGGTAAGGCACAATTTTTTATTTTTCATTGTTTAAAGTTCTGTTATTTTTTTTCATAATTCTATATTTTGTGTTCGTGTATATCCAGGTTGCTCAACAACAGACCCGTGGGCCAAAATGTTACCCGCGATCGGATTCTAAATGGCCCGCGCAAGTTTTTAGAACTTTTTATTACGCAAGTTCTGAGAGTAATAAATTTATCACCAGTTTGGCCCGACTGTCAACAAGGTTGAGCATCCTTGGTGTCAATCATCATCATTACGAGTCTTAGCTGTCCCAATACTGGGTTTGGGTCTCCACATGATGTGACGGCTACATTACAGTTCACTTCGCCGGCCAAGTGCGAATGGTAACTTCAGACACCTTCTCGTACTTTAAAGTGAACGCTTAGAAGTGTAGGTTTCCTCCCATTGTCTGTCCATATAAGTAATAATTAACTTGTAATAGAAAAAAAAGAAAGAGAAAGAATATATTTATTAGGCACATTTACATTTACGCGGACACATCTGTACACCACATAAAACTAAACTAGGGCACTAAAACGGACGTAACTTTGCGAATTATAGAAGCGAGTAGGGTTCGAACCCAGGTCCTTTTGTTCGAGAGACCAACATTGCAATTATACTACAAATTATAGTCATCCTATTAGATAATTGCATAAAAAAGCGTATTTCACTTATTTTCCTGGTACTTAATGTTTATTTTTGCAAAATTTTGCAACAGTTTCAACAACAAATTTCATTAGGAACAGACATACTTATGATTGGTCACAACTCTAGTGACGTCACATGCCTGTAAAATCGGATTCCTAGACATACTGATAAGCGAGTTATGACGTCACATGCCAGGTGTTCGGCGCCGTCATAAAAATATGCGTTTTTGGCGTGGTTTTCAAAATTCAAATTTATTTATTTTCAAATACAAATAGTTCTTTTTTCCTAGAAATATGAATGTAGTATACTTATTATAACATATAGAATCATCTAATAATATTAAAAAAAATAATAATCAAATAGCGTATTAACTATTATTATAATGTATTTTAACTATCTTCAAAAATAAACGAATCCTTCTAATATGACAAATGCGAAAGTTTTTAAGGATGTATGGATAGTTACTCCTGCACGCAAAAACTGAACCTGTATGAGATGTTACACAGAGATAGAATATAGTCTGTAATAACACAGACTAATTTATCAGTGTAACTACCACGCGGACGAAGAAGGGCGAAAACTAGTATGTCCATGAAGCAGTTACACAAAATTCCCTACAGCTAAGTTACAATTCTTTCGTTATATCACAATTATATTCCCGAACATTATTACGTAGGTTGTAGCAATACGCACGAATACAATCTTCAGCGCAATCCATTACCGCTATCAATTATACGAGCAGGATTTGTATATGACAATTTGACGTACGGATATTATTACGGATATATCGACGGCAATTTACATTCCTTTTAAGTATTTCCGTTTTCAGTAAGTTTATACAATCAGACGCTTTATTTATGAGCCTGAAATTGATTGTATGTAATGATTTTGATTTTGAAATTTTATCGTCTTTTATCACCCTAGCTGCAAAGGACTGGAATAAGTTGCAGAGTCGGTGTTCCAGCTCGATTATGACTTGTCTTATTGTTGTTAAACTCTTCAAGTCAAGAATAAGTTAATGCGCTTTACCATTGAAGACTTCATCGCCACTTACCATCAGGTGGGATCGTAATCAATGGTTAACATATTTAAGATAAAAAACGAAAAAAGTGACAAAAATATTGGGTATTTGACAGATTTTTATTGAATCTATCTATTAATTTAATTATGTATAATTTAAATTTAAACAGTTAAAGCTATTGAAAACAGAATATTTATTTAAAAAAATATATGGCTATTTGATAACTTTTTATTGAGTCTATCATTTTATTTAATTATGTATCATTTTATTTTGAATAAAATTTGAGTAATTTTAAACTGAATATTTATTTAGAACATAATAACTCAATTATAATAATAGCTTAATCCGTCCCTCCGGCAATTCGCATTGGAGCAGCGTGGTGGAATATGCTTTAGGCCTTCTCTACTAGACCTAAACTACTAGGATACAATAAAATATGATTATACAATAAGTATAGAATAAAAGCTCACATATTGGTTAAGGTGGTACAATTCCACCTTGTGCTGCAGCAAAGTCCTGAAACGACCCGGTCTGGGTTAATCATGGCCGTCATTGACCATGGAACTGATTTTCAGCCGGCCGAAGAAAAAAATATTTACTTCGAGGTCTACCGCCATTTCTTAGCGCAATATTAATAAAAACTTACTACGCTACAATATAGCGCCATCTGGTACTGTAATAATAGTTTGCTAGGAGATTCACTGGAAGGACTGTAGGATAATGGCCCAATATTGAGCATGGTTCTTTCCCGACCTCCGTTCTCTTATTGAGGCCTAGAGCGTACTCCACCACGCTGCTCCAGTGCGGGTGTATTGAAGGGTCAGTGGATAACCCAAAAGTTTTTATGCCACTCGAAGGCCTCCTAATGATAGCGACCAGAATCGATGTCTTTACGTGCCCTACAAAGGACGGAAGTCCTTATGAAATGTTACTTAAGTATTATATGTAAATGTGAGTAGGTAAAAAGAATGCCTTGGGAGTTTGGTGCCGCTTCTTCTTCCAAGACCTTCGTAGGGATTTGGTCAAGCGATGGCGTAGTTTGACTTTCGAAAAGTATTTTTAAAAGCTAACCGAATAAACAAATTTAGATTTTTGATTTACCGACCCCGCTATTACTTAACTTTTTGTATTACCTAAGACCGCCACACGCCGTCAAGCTATAGGCGCATCTGTACATTGTCTGTACAGCTAAGGAATGGAATAAGTTGCCTGCGTCGGTATTCCTACCCACGTATGATGTAGAAGTCTTCAAGAGAAGAGTGAATAGGCGTTCACTAAGTTAGTGTGATCAACATCTAAGACATCATTGCCACTTACCATCAGGTGGGATTAATGTCAAGCATTAACTTATTCTAGGAAAAAAAAAAATCAAAACCTCATATCTGTACTAATAATAAAACTTTAACGGAGTCAATTCTGTACATTAAGTATTTTTAAAATTTTTTTTTGGATTTACTATCTGTCTGTTTGAGCTTCACACAAAAACCACGGGATAGACTTAGACGAAACTAAGCACAGTCGTAGTTTAAAACCCGAGAATGGTTATAGGATATGTTTTATCCCAGGAAATTACTTAGTTCCCTCAGGATAACAGGTTGAAATTAAAATTAGTATGCCAATTAAGAAACCTATCGACAACTCTTCTTTCGAAGCGAAGCGGCCCTCGATTTCTAGTTTATTAATAAACAAGTTAAATATTTTTTGGTACAGTTTCAAAAATATGTTACAAACCTTCATAGTTATTCATAAATAGGTAACTTCAATATTTTTAGGTAAAGTTTGGAAAAAATAAATTACTTTCAGTCTCAGAAATTGCCTGCCTCATAAAAGAGCGCTGTGCCTGATCTTACTAAACTTTTAATAACGCTTTCGGAGTAGTTTAGTGTGAACGTTTTCAAACAAGATTTGTACCATATGCCGGCTGTATTCAAAATCAGCAGGCTTAGCTGTTAAAAAAATCCGAAAAATACTTTCCTGAATGGATAAAGTGATAAATTTTAAATATATATTTACAAGCTTCTATTTAATTTGCAGTGATGGTTGTATATTAATTATATATTTTATATTTTTTTGTTTCTGGTCAAATCTTACAAGCTTAATTAGACCCACTTCCTGTTACACTACGGAGCTGAAATTTAGCATAAGCATTCCGTCCTGATGACACTGCATTTTTATAATAAGCATGACCTGATACTACGTTCAGGATTGACTTCAGACAAGACAAACTCCTCAATGATTGACAATACATGTATGAAATTTTGTATATTTCTTTTTATTAGGGATATATAATTAAAGCTTGTGTTTTTAAATATTTTAATAAAACTTATTTTATATATGAGCATGAATACGTGAAGCAACTTTGTATGCATTTTTACGACAATGACGCATACGGGCTTCGAAATTTAGCGCAGTTAAAATTTCCACGGAGAAAGAGTGCAGAAACCTAGTATTTTATTTATTGAAGCATTTGAAATACTATTAAATTACAAAATTAACCTGAATTGAATAATTTTATATTAATACTAAAATTATAAAGCTGAAGAATTTGTAAGATTGATTGTTGGAATGCGTTAATCTCAGGAATTACTGGTTCGAATAAAAAAAATGTTTTTGTATTGGTTAGTACATTTATTGAGGCAGGAGTTTATAACAACGCGCTACGACCAATAGGAGCTGAGAATTAATAAGAAATGTTACAAAAACGGAATAAAATAATCTTTTTGGGAGTTACTGTCTTTTTCTAAAAATACTGCGGTTGAAACCGTAGAACCCAGCTAGTTTGGTACTTGTATACCTGTGTCGGGAATAGAATTTGGGGCTTCTTACTTTGCAGCAATTGGACTGTTTAGCTCTACGGTTCTTCGTTAAAACTAATGTGTGATGTATTACTAGTTCCGACCGTAGATTGATAGAAAGTAGCTTATAGGTTATTTTAAATTTCATTTAAATTAGTTCAGTACTTTGTATGTATGTTTACATGTTTGTTGATATTTGTGCATATAAAACTTAGATAGTATGGGTTTTATGTTTCTTGTGTGTGCACCGTAGGTTTGTGTGTCTTCTAAAATTTTTATACCCGAAGGTTGTCTGGTAGAGTTCGCTGTTAATAAGGCCGCCTTTTACGTCTAAATTTGTCCTTATAAATGTACTCATATGTCCCGTTGTATACACAATAAAGAGTATATGTATATATGTATGTCTGTATTGTACGTGCATGAAAGAGAACATCCATCCATCATGCCTGTCGGTTTTTCTATAGGACACACTTTGGAGAGTTTGCACAGGGATTGCATGATTTTATTCCCCTATCCCCACTCCACCATCGAACGAGCCAACGCACGGCGGGTATCCACCCCTTCGTCGTAAACATCCGGCCAGTACGAACGACGCGCTTTGCCGCGTCTGTTATCAATCGTACCGCGAAAGGTTGGAATAAGTTGCCCGCGTCGGTATTCCCGTTCGATTACAATGTAAATGTCTTCAAGTCAAGAGTGACTAGGCTTCTACTAAGTTAGTGAACTTTATCATCAAAGACTTCTACTCCACTTACCATCAGGTGGGATGGAAGTCAAGCTCTAACTTATCTAAGGTAAAAAAAAGAAAAAAATATTCATCATAAAAATGCTAAGGCTGTTTAAAAATACTAATTACCTATTTTGTTCGTAGTTCGTAATTAGTTTTATTATTGAATATTCATGTTTCAGACTTGCTTAGTAGGTATTGTTATATTTCACTTTTCCAGTTAAGCGCAATAGTCAGGGTTAACCCACTTCCTACAAATCGTTTTTGTCGTCCTGGGTCGGGTATATTAAGGGATTGATTTATCAACATTATGGGTGGTGATATATGTTGCCTGAAATAAAATAAAATTACTTTACAAGGTCATAGTTCTGAAAATATTTGAGCAGACTTAAAAATTACTACTTTTATTATAATAGAAACTGATCTCACTTCAGTTCCGAAGAACCAGTTACCAGAAAAAAGTATTTATTGTGACATAACTTTAACAGTTAGACAGATGGTGTTGCAGACTTATTTGTAGATATTAATGTCCTCTATAAAACTGTAGTACATCACTTTGCTCTATTACCAATACTATCCGTTATATTTCGCAATATTCGTAATATTTCGCAATATTTGTCTTTCATTATACCGCTAAGGAATGAAATAAATTGTCGGTGTTCGTACGTATAATGTGGGAGTCTTCACGAGAGTGAATAACCATTTACTAAATTAGTGCCCTCAACATCTTAGATATACCATTTACTAAACTTATTCTAGGTAAAAAATATTCGGCCTTTATATAAGAAAAGGTCATTGACCCGTGATCTATGACATTGTAATGTGCACGATGGGAATTTCTTTTAATACCAAAAATATAGCACACATTACAAGCGTGATAGACATGGGGTTCCGATGGGGTTGACAGCATGACAATGTAAAGGGTTGGCACTCTCCCCTTTCAGCCCGATATCTGATGAGCGTTTGACAGTATAGGCGATAATACAAAAACAGTATTGTGCTAACAAAGTATTAACATGTTTTTACGGTAAAGGCCATAACATACTCTCTCAATAAAATGCAAATCGTTTAAGTGGTCTATTTTCAGTAACTGCCGGTACGCATCACATGTATTCGTAATTTGCATGTAATCAGGATATTTAATAGTGCTATATTATACACTTTTTATGGAAATTCGTAGAAAGCAGAGGACATATAATAGTAGGTATGTTAAGACTTTGCTGTTAAGGAATTATTGATGTGTTGTCAGCTAACAAAGAATATCCTTACTAATATTATAAATGCGAACATAACTCTGTCTATCTGTTACCTACAGCTTAAGTAACGAACCGATTTTGATAAAACTTAGTACAACGGTAGAATAGAATTTGAAGAAAAACATAGGCTAAATTTTTGCGAAAAAAGAGGCTTAGGGGTTTTGAAATAGGGGACCGAAGTTCTGTATTATCGAAGACATAATTAACACTTTGTATTCATGCACTAGATGTCATCTGTCATCTGTCAGCTGTCATCTGTCAGCTGTCATCTGTCAGCTGTCATCTGTCAACTGTCATCTGTCAGCTGTCATCTATCATCTGTCAAAAGTTTCTCATCGCCACCGCAGTTCAGCTGGGACTTATGATCCGTGCGGCTTGGTCGAAATATCGTGAAAAACATATACCGTGAGTACCCATAAAGTAAATTATGTGTTACGTAATGAAGATACTGCTTATTATTTCCTGGTAAACCTATTTATTATGCACACCATGTGAACACAAGCCATGATAGTGTAATTAGCCAGGCCTACTCTGATCTTCCACTTGAGTGCTCCATAGTGAGACTCTAAATTATCGTTACCTAATTACATGAATATTACTTAATTACCTGTAGTTAATGAGATAATTAGGTGTCATATGTATCATAACCAATAATATAAGTAGTATAGCCAATAATATATGTAGTATAATGTATAACTTATGACAAGGCTGCACAATCCCAGGCTTGCGGGCCTTAAAAACAGATTTTAAATGGCCCGCGCTACTTACATATATCATCCCATCAGTTTGGCCCGACTGTCAAAAATGTTGAGCTTGTAATAAATAATGTATTCTATTTCCTACTAATATTATAAATGCAAAAGTTTTTGAACATGTTTGTTCCTCCTTTACGCAAAAGCTACTATACGGATCTGACTTAGATTTTGCACAGGGATAGATTAAGATTTTCATAGCATACAGAAAACGTTTTACTAACAAATCATGCGGGCGAAGCCACAC
>DWJZ01010436.1:0-10119 GCA_018249125.1 Asbolis capucinus
CCGGGGGGGTTTTAGTGGGTAAGAATCCCACATAGTCCGGTACTTCTCCCAAAGTGCCGCACACCTTTCGAAGGTTTAACCCTCGATAACAAAAAAAAAAAAAGGGCCACCTGTTGCATACATGCATTTTCTCGACACAGATCTGCAGCTTTCCGAGGTAGTTTCAAATACGTGCGAGTAAATGCTGAAATAATCTGCCATCGCCAATCCGCAACCGAGTTTTAAATTCAAACTTAAGCCACATCTTCTATACATACTGAAAACTCAACAGTGGATAGTAATATAATCACACACCCGGTTCCCCACAAACACACCATATATACACGCACACACACGCATACATACACGCGCACACAGACTCACTCACACACACACTCACACACACGTTTACACGCACACACACTTACACACACAGTTACGCTACACGTGCACGAACGCACTCAAGTGCATACAAAAACCTTCTATACACACACCTGTCATTCGCGCAAAACAATGTTACTGTTTGTTTTAATAATCCTACTGTCTATTTTAATAATTCGACGACTAAAATACTCTAATAGTAAACTCACCTTCTCGTTATAGCTATGCGGTATGGCGGCAATTGTTCTAATTTTACGCATACCCTGCACTTACTATTCTTTGTTGACAAACATCAATAAAGGTACATTGTCACACTTGTTAATAATGAAATAATTGTTCTTGTCTCACACATATTTCATTTTTTACTATAATATTGTTCTTTAATATATGTAAAGTTTAGTATTTTACTTACAACTTCTTTAGTTATATGTTAAGATTTCGTAGTAAGTACTTTATTATATTATTATATATTGTTATAGATTAATCCTTCTCAGTCAAAACCGGTAATGGGTTGTCCACGGGTGGCCAAGTGGGAACCATTAACATTATTATTATTTTTTGTAATAAATACTTTATTATATTCTTACAATTCGCTTTCACAATTCGATAGTGAATTACATCCGATCCACTTTCCGTCTTACAGAATTACACGACAACACTGACGGTTGTACATAATACCAGCAGGCATGGCCATCTACGCCGGATCTCTCATTGCGACCGTTTCCACCAGATTGAATAGTACCTATCTGCATAGTTTACATTTTTTGTATTTAAATTTAGTTCTTTTTTTGTTCATATGCGAAATAAATGTTTCTTTCATTTCCATATCTGCCTTTTCCCGTAAACAAAAAAACACTTAACCCCCTTCTTTTACCCTCCCTACAGTCAACATGTAGTGCATAAATATTTAGTTAATTAATTAGTATTAACCCTATATCCTCGATAAATACAAACATTCATCACTTATTTCTACGCCTTCAAGACGTTTTATTAAAAAAATTGCCCTTATTTCCTGAAGTTCAATAGAACTTTCTCCCTCTCTAACAAGTTTCATAAAAATCACTTCAGTAGTTTAGGCGTGGAAGTTACTTTTGCATTTATAATATTAGTAAGGAAGACCAGACACCATTACTTTCATCTTTGATTTCATAGTCTTTTATATACTTTCTACTATTTAACTTGGCTATTATAAATACTAATAAAAATGTGTTTATTTAAAGTTTTCGCCTCATTAATTTTATACATTCTACCGAAATCGACGACGATGGTAATGATAAGAATTTTCAGAACCTGTAATATAAATAAATGAACGAGAAATTGTAATAAAAAATCAATTCAAAGTTACAAAAATTTCATAGCTAGTAATTAATTGAAATTAAAATAAAAAGGCTTCATCAATCTCTATCATAAATCACGTAACTTAATTAAATAGGAAATATAATTTATAACACAAAATTAATCATTTTGCTGATTTGGCAGGCACTTACCACTAGTTCTGACAGTAGTTGTACATAATTTCGTAATCGGATAAACACTTTTTGTAAGGTTCGTGTTATTTGAAATATTGTTTTCTTGAAGACATTTACATTTGATTAAGCCGTTAAGATCACTGGAAACAATCGCGCTTATTTTATTGGAAACAAATGTTTTGGCTTGCACTGGGCACAATGGCAGTGCGGTGGAGCATTCTAGGCATTCGACGAAATGTCATTCGGGGATGAGAACGCGGTACAAGCACTCAAAGAAACCTATCTACACGTGTGATGTATTCTGTCTAGAGGAATAAAATTGTACTTAAATATTGACATTGTTTTCAGAGGTTGTTAAACATTCTAATGAATGAATGAATGCATGGTACAAACTTAATTACCATAACTTCTCAAGTCAATATGTCATAGTCAAGATGTCATTTTATTTTTTATATTATGACCGATGTATGTTAAGGAGTGTAGTGTTAGCTTGTATTTCATTAGTACGAACACTGTTGACCGTACAGTAAAATATCTAGCGACACCCGCGCCCATCTTTGACATTAACAAGCATCCCATCTTTGTTCGTGCGTAACCAAAAATATTATCAACGCTAACGATCGGATAGCCGTTCTCGATAGTGATACTAGAACCTGTGTGATATGTTTCGAGTACCATTGTAATAGAATTACTGATTTTAATATCGAATGAACTGTAAAACTACTGACAATTATTGCAATATGTAAGTACCGTTTGAATGTTATTTGTAGCATATAAATTCTGAAATGTCGTGTATACTATAAATCCGTGAAGTTGTAATATAATTTAATCCGAAATACTCGTTTTCATTCTTTGTCTCTTGCACTTAACATGATGGCTAACAGTAGGTAGGAAGTGTAAACGATAGTCATAAATAAGCCTACCCCGGAAGATTCAAACCCCTCGTAGACTAGGTCACGTACCAACAAAGCTACAAAGCAGTTACTTCAAATCATTTTTAGTCTTATAACAAGAGCTCCCGACAGGCGGGTTAACCTTTGATCCTTTATTCAACTTCAAGTTGTGAAGTACTTGTCCACTTCTTGTCAATTAAGTGGAGATTTGGAGAGACTTGTTCTGCCGTCGGCTACTAATGATTGGAAGGTACAAACCGAAACGAGTCTATCTATCTACGAGTAAAATTTAAGGAAATAGGTTGTTTCATCAGGTAACGGTGAAAAACGTGTTAAATATTAGCAAGGTTGATATACATAGGTACTAAAGTGCTGACATGGTCGAACAAAAAATCTTACATCAGATAGTGTTAATAATACTGTAGCGGCGCGACGTTAAATTGATTCTTTCATATAGTTTGTACTACTGGTACGAGAGTGACCGCACGTACGTGTAAGTGCGGTTTAGTTGGCGAGGCGACGCGGAACGAAAACAAGAGAAAAGTACACTGGAACATATCATTCGAATAGAGTAACACTGATTTTAAAGTTTACAATCTGTACCAAATATTGTAATGTGCAGTTTGATTACATAGTCTTAATAATAATAATAATGTTATGTTACTTAGTACGTTTGACATTGTGTATTTATAAATTAATATTCATATGATAAATCAGTTAGTGATCGCTCTCTGTGTATAGAAACCATTATCGAGTGTTTTTAATAAAACAATAGAAATCGAAATAACAATTCTTAGATTTTTGTATTTGTCGTTTAGTGCGTGCGTGCTTATCCCAGAAACAGTATTACCATTTTAAATGTAGTTTTCACTTATTTATTGCGCATATGTTCCCAATTGTTTTATTTCCTTCAGTTAAGAAGTAAATCCTCCGCCCAATTGCGGTTCCTTACAGAAGACCGTGTCATTCGGCTGTAGTTACACGCCGCTCCGCCGAGCACCGAGTGCCGAGTTTTTATCGTTAAGCATGGTTCAAGTAGGTTCCATCCAAATAAACCTAGATGGCGCTGGTAAATAATAATGGTTTTGAAGCTGGTAATGTAGTGCATCCCATAATGACTTTATTTCTTCTAGTTATTCAAAACAAGTGTTATACTTATATCCTCGATAGTGAAAAAGTTTCATCCCCCATTGAAAGGCATTAAAAACGGAAAAAAAGAGGGTATGTTTTTCCTCAAATTCTATTCTACCTCTATATCAAGTTTCATCAAAAGCAGGTAAGTAGTGTAGGCGTGATTTGGTTGAGACATAGTTACTTTCGAAATAACGATATTAGTATGAAGAGTAATGATTGAAAGTAGTGTCGTTATGTAACAAAATAATGCGACGGGGTGTGACAGTTGGTATGACAGCTGGTGTGACAGTTGGTGTGACAATTGGTGTGAGTATTTTAGTCTATTTTCAAACATATCGGACATTTTGGTCCTGTTAACATAGGTTACGATATCTCTTGACCTACTTCCAGGTGTTTAATTTATTGACCGGTTAATTTAATTAGTAACTTTAAAATATGATTGGTCCTTTAGTAATAATGTATTACAGATACACGGCAGGTTCGTAATTTTGTAGATAGGTGCTATATTATCAACCAGGATTGGCCCGCAGCGCCACCTGGATGTACATAAAAATTTGTCTTTGTGTTGTTTTAGACTATAATAAATTTCTGAACCAATTTTCTTTCAGATTCGTTCAGTAGTTTTTGTGTGAAGAAGTAACAAACATCCTCACAAACTTTCGCATTATTATAATATGAAAAGGGGCTCCGGATTAGACGGGGTGTACCGTGTAATATTTTCGTATATGTTAACGACGGAAAACAACAAGGGTGTATCTCTTAACAGTAAATTAAAGATTTACGCCCTTATTATTTAGCTCATAAGTGCTTAATAAGACCATACTTTTTTCCGTCGTCTGCTACATATATTGGTTTAACAATGACGTTATGCGTTGTTCCGTCGTTTATTTATAAGTTTCCGTAGTGTAGCGGTTATCACGTGTGCTTCACACGCACAAGGTCCCCGGTTCGATCCCGGGCGGAAACATGCAACGCGCATTTATAAGCGTGCAACATTTTTGCCATTTTTTATGTTATCTTAGTTGGTTTTCCATAAAACTAAAAATAATATTTATGTATATTCCCACCGAGCTGCCTCAACAGACTTTGGGTTGATTATGCTAATTTACTTTTTTATGCCTGGGCCGGGAATCAAACACGAAACCTATGCAAGCAGATTAATCTAAAAAAAAATTATAAAAAAATGTTTAATAAAGATTTTTTTTCTTTTGAAAAGTGCGCAATTTTTTTTTTATTTCTGAAAACTTATATAAATGATTAAATTCGACGAGGTTCTGGACTAGACTACACCTAAAAGCAGGGAAATAATATAATTTTTTTATACGTAATAATAATAATATTTACGAAAAACATTGGAGCAAATAAAATTAATAATAATAGAGAACAGCGCCATCTAGCAACGTAATGACGAACTACGTTATGTTTAGAGTCCGTGCTATGACGAATTTACACTAAACTACACGAATACTCGGAAGACCAGCGTATAAAATGTACATATATATAAGTATACGTTAGATCAATAAGAAATCTTACAATTTTATAATAGGAACGAGCGAATAAAACGAACTATCCAACACCCAACAATGCTATTTCCCGCGACTACGTCAGTGTTACAGCCATCCCTTTACTACCCCACACTCAATACCACGTTTAGTGCTTGAAAAGGTACAAAGAATTACCTTCGACTGAAGAATTTCATCTCCGAAAACAACTCCTTTTTTGCAATAACAAGATTTTAAGCTGTATTCTAACTCTGTACTAAGTTTTATCAAAATAGGTTCAATGATTTAGACTTATAAAGGTTACAGATAGACAGAGTTACTTTTGCATTTATAACATTAGTAAGGAAGCATCTTACTAATTGAAAAATAAAGAGGCAACGGCCTGTTTTCTGCCCCTTACTTCGCAGACAGAAATGTTCAAAGCGACATTGTTAACAAATGCACACACACAACTCACTCCTCGTTACGTAAACAGCTTTGAGATCAAAATCTCGT
Organism: Asbolis capucinus; assembly: GCA_018249125.1. Lineage (NCBI taxonomy): Eukaryota > Metazoa > Arthropoda > Insecta > Lepidoptera > Hesperiidae > Asbolis > Asbolis capucinus. The sequence continues at coordinate 5,854 of DWJZ01010436.1, forward strand.
CTCTGGCTCTTTCAAACTGACTGAATTAGACTCCTACAAGAAACTCTTAAGTCTTTTAACACAATCTGTATACATGACAGGTTAAAAAGTGCAAAAAAAGTAGGTACTTTTTTTAATTTCCCTTGGCTAGTGTTAGAATCATTTATAAATTGTAAACTCCAATGGTACTAACATACCATTGTATTATACTGTAGTTCTGCTGTTTATATCTACTAATATAAAAAAAAACTGAAGAATCTGTTTATTTGAATGCGCTAATCTCGGAAATTACTGGTCGGAAATGAAAAAAATATTTTTGTTGTTTTGGATGAAGAACAAAGGATATATAACGTCACGCTACGAGCAAACGGAGCTGAGTATTAATGGGGAACCTTACAAAACAAGGACTTTTTAACAACTTAACGTTTTTTCCTAAAACAATTGCGAGTGAACCCGCGATGCCCAGCTAGTAATAAATACTTCAGACACTACTTCCATCTTAAAACTCTATTTAAGAACTAAGAAGTTTTCAAAACATGGTGCAACGATAGAAATCGTTAAACCATGTCGGAAGGGCTTCGGAAGGCCTAAAAATTACCAACACTTGGATTGGCCCGTTGGCCACGAACCCCTCCGGAATCCCTCCAATCCACCAAGCAGCATGGCGGAGTATGCTCTAGGTTTCCTCAGTATCAGTATCAGGTCAGTCAATCTCATTAGTGGATTGAAATAAACAATCCATGTAATATGACACTGTTTTTTTGGAAGCCCGAAAAGTTTTTTTACATATTACGGTAAATAATTTGTCAAATCATTTGTTTCCTTTCTTAATTGTAACCCATAACTGTCCCACAACTGGGCTCGGATCTCCACTCACAATGTGTGGGGTACCATACTCCACTTCACGTCAAGTGCAGATTTACACACAACTTTATAGAAAACTCTCAGCAGTGCAGATTCGTCACGATGTTTTCCTTTCCCGTAGTGATAATGAGCTTCTGATACGCACATAACTTTGTAAATTAGAACGCGCCGCAGTACTCGAACCCTGTACCCCCATTCGAGTGACCAGATAAATTTCTCTTCGTTAAATAAAGTAACAAGAAATCGGATACACGAAAGAAAATGAGACGTGAATAACGCTTCGTTGGGAAACTTGAAATATTTCCAGTTTAAGAACTAAACGAACCTCTGACTCTGACAACTGCTGAATTCACGGAAAAATTTTAAAACAATTTTAAAACTGGCGTCTAGGTAGCTTTTGCAAAATAATAAAGTAAGCTAATTTCCGTACCTTCGTAATTTGTACCTTCTTAATCAAATAATTTAACGGATAATGTTACAATAAAATAAGAAACGCTAAAAAGAGTTTTAAAATGTAACATATATTTTGTTACTGTTATTATATATACCTGTACTTAAAATTTACTTATATCTATAGCTTTCTTGATTGTTGCAAGTGTTCAGTAATATCTCAGTACAATGTTTTCGTTCTGGCAATACACCTACCGTCAATAAATTTTATGCATTATTTTGGATCTACCCTTCTTTTTCTTCGTTATTCGCGAGCAAAGCGCCACCGGCCGACTCGTTAGTCGTCGTGGTGCGAGTAGTAATCGAGAGTAGTAGCCGTTCACGTCGATCCTGTGCTCACAAATTCCAGTTTGAGCCAAATATTCGCAGGCTTTCGGTCGTGCTATTTCTTCGGCATCTCATCACCGTCGGATATGGTTGTGCTAGTGGAGTTGGAGACAAGTGGTGGCCGAAACTCGAAAAAGACATTAACATCTCGGTGCCGCGTATTACCCAGAAAGGTACTTTGAACCCCCCCAAAATATACAGTGCACTATTTAATTTTTCGATACCAAAATATATATTCATTGTAATTCCAAATCGCGCCGAATATATAATACAAAATTATGAAATATTTGACCCGTGAAATTAATTTCGTATTTCGTAGTGTTATTTTTTGTTTAAAATAATAATATTTCATCACCTCATATTGACAAAGCATTGTTGATCAACGCCATTTCAACTTTCAACTCAAAGGAATGTGTTTATGTTTGTTTAATTGTTTTTTTGTTACGGGTGCCTATGACGGAAATAAATAAATGTATGAAATTAAGCTGTCCATCAGGTTACCTGGTTTTCATTCGTCTGTCATCCGTCCCGTAGCGTTATATTGTCGGTGTGGGATCAGTTGGTATTGTCATGGATTCCAGTTGATTCAACAACATACTGCTTCCCTTAATTCTTTCTCTTCACCGTGTCTATTACATTCATCGCAACGCGTTAGTAAAACCCCAGTTTGGTGTAGTTAATGTCCAAGGGCGGCGGTGATCTCTTGCTATCAGGTGACCCGGCCCTTCGTTTCCCTTACTTCGAGGATTACTGTATTATATAGAAATAATTAATTCTATATATTGAAAATTAAATGTTGAGTAAGCTAACCTTACTTAGTTGCCCTAAATGGAAAACGTAAATACATAAATTAGGTAGATAATAATTTCTCTCAAAATGTTGCTATTTAGTGTCTAAATCTAGGAAGTTTATGAAAAAACAATAAAGACTCACAACCTTCCTCCGAACACGACGTGTTTTTTTATTTTTCTTTCTTAATTTTAGAGTCAATATAAAATACTAAAACAATAGGTTCTCTTGTTGCTTATATTCTTTGATATTATACAATTCATGGCGACACAGAAATTCGTGTCTGCATGTGTCAAAAAATTGCAATCCTGAAATACTCAATCTTAGTAGACGGTGGAGTAGGACGAGCTCGTTCATTTAAGTGAAGCTATATGTTAGCTAAGTTAGTTAAGCTAGACGACCCATGTGCAGTACAGAAGTGCAGGCGGTCTTATCTGCTATATAAATCGATACATTTACAGGAATTATGTACATGCATCTACGATTAATATAAGACGGCAACATAAAAACTTGAGTTTACATACATTAATTTGGATGTCTAAATTTTCAGTATTTTATATCGATTCCTGAGGTGCCTGGGGAAGACACCATGCAGCATGGCCGTGTTGGCAATTCTCTATAAATTGCTGTAAAGATGCATTTGACTCCACTACTTCGTATGTACCTTCATCTTAGGAAGGTCCGCAGCCGTTTCTAAAAAGGGAACTCGTCTGTGCGCGATTCTTTTGTTTTAAGAAGAAAATAATTCATTGTAACTGTGATGTAAGTTATAAAGAAGCAAAATATTATTCAAAGAACAAAATTATTGACTTAATTCTATATTTAAAGTTATAATGTTAAAATTAATGTACCTTTTACTTAATAAAAATGATAACCGTTTATCTTGAGTTTTAGTTAATAATACATATAATAAATCTGTTATGGTTCGCTCTCTGTGCTTTGAAAACATTATCTGATGTTTTTAATAAAACAAAACAAATCAAAACAACGACTGTTAGATTTTTTGTGTTTGTCATCATGTGTGTCACTGTGTGTGCTTATCACCGAAACAGCAGTACCATTTTAAAAGCGGCTTGCGCTCATTTTTAGCGCGTATATATTCCCAATTGTTTTATTGAATTCGGTTAAAAAGTAAATCCTCAATGTTTTCATTGGTCCCTAAAGGACAATGCCAAAAAATGCACAATCCGGCAAATTACGTCACAAATGAAAAAGCGCCGCTTCCCGTCACTCCACGCCATCTCGCGCCACCGCCGTGCCGCACAAAAGTGGTATATTACAAAAGCCCGCATCGCGCGTTGCTCCGCTGTAGTTATGCGCCGCTCTGGCGAGCGCCGTTAAAGTGAGGTTTGACCCCGAAAGTTTAAATAATTGTACCTAGAATAGACAGGTTAGGATTGCCATCTATTAAGTTTTTACCGCAAAGCATCGCTTTAGTAGGTTTCATCCAAATAAAACTAGATGGCGCTGTTAAGTAATAATGATATTGAGGCTGGTAATGTAGCGTATCCAATTTCCCTGCGCGAAGTTAGCACTGCATTATTGAGGTACACAAATTTTGAAAGTCGTTCCCGATTGTTCTCAATTTGTTCTACATTGTTCCAATTGTTGTTGTAACCCTTTTACAGTAAATTAAGTACGCTTTTATTATTTACACACATGATTACACTCATAAGCACATAAGTGCTTACTCTATAGAATTTTCCGGTGTCGACCGAATATATATTTGCTACAAATATTGGTTTAACAATGACGTTATGCGTTATTCTGTCAGTCACTGATAAGTTTCCGTAGTGTAGCGGTTATCACGTGTGCTTCACACGCACAAGGTCCCCGGTTCGATCCCGGGCGGAAACA
>DWJZ01010437.1:0-10119 GCA_018249125.1 Asbolis capucinus
ACAGAAGTTAAACGAATGAATGTTTACATTCGCAGCGTCTCCACAAATCAAAAAGCGAACCAATTTTGGGTATATTTATCGAGATAGTCTGGACACGTTCTGAATAATTCTGTTTCAACATACGGGCTACCCTCACTAGTGACTGATGAATTTTGCCTGTCTCACCAGCGCGATTGTGAATACAGTCTGTAGTTAGTCCGACATGAATTGTTCACTGAAGCACTTGTCACGAAGCAAAGGGTTACAAAGCGAAAGTTTTAATGCCACCTACTGAGAGCTGGAGTATAAGACGGTATACTTGGAACTGAGGCCAAATTTCAAAGTTCTGTCGTTAGAACATTAACAATTTAAAACTATGCAAGTTTCTGTTGAGATTTTGCTCGTATAAAATTTCGTGTTTTATTTACTGAGTTAAAGTTTAAATTTTCAATTGGTCGCGTATTTTTATGTCGATATTAGATTTCAGTAATCGGTAGCCAGTTGTTGTTGTTATTGATTCCGGTTGCTTCAATAATACGATGCTTTTTCTTTCTCTCCCCCGCGTTGCGGATCTACCGCTGTCTTCCTGGCAGGTAACGCGTTAGTAACATCCCAGTCTGGTGCTGTTAATGTCTTTGCGGCGCTGGTCACTTGCCATCAGGTGACCAGTCTGCAGAGTAGGACTTAATTGTCATAGTTATATTGCACTAAAATCAGGATCAATAAAATAACTAATAAACATACACACAGGTCCTTAACAGGTTTATAAAACCTCAGGACGATGATTGAAAACTATTCAGGACTGCGCCGGATACCCCAAAAAGCAGGACATGTCCTGGGAAAACAAGATAAGTAACTGAAACAATAAAAACGCACGTGGAAGAGCGTGTAGTAATATGAATAAGGAATACTCGTGCATGCATGGATTCCTCTTGAAGATAGGTATAAAGTTATTTGATCAGGTTGATAGTCTCAATAATCACGAATATGCAAATGCATAACATAGAACCGAATATTCGAGTTACCACTGTAATAAGGTGTAATTGTCACGAAATGAACTAAGTTTGACGAATAATTACATCCCATACTTACTAATGGACTACACCTTATATTAATAATAAAATAATATGACACAGTCTGAAATAACATCTTGCGAATGAAACATTTTTATAATTTGAAAGAACAGCCAATAGAGACAAAGATATATAGAGATAAAGATAGGTCCTTATCAAAATTTCAGTAAATAAATAAATAATAAATAAATATCATTGGACAAATCACACACGGTCATCTGACCCCAAACTAAGCATTAGCTTGTACAATGGTGATCAGACAACTGATAAACATACATATATATTTTTAAATATATACTTTTATAGATATTTACACCCAGACACACATTCCTGCTGATTACAGAAAAGTTTGACCTGGATGGGAATCGAACCCACGACCTTCGGTGTAGCAGTCAGGTTCGCTAACCACTAGAGCAACCGGCCTGTAAAATATCAGGCTATATATTTCTACACTGAAGCCTACTTCAATTTATTGCGGAGCTAAGGGTCAACACTCAATACGTGCTAACAACCTTGAAGGTAATTCTCACGTGCGGGATCTCATCACTCTACCCTTTTACGATAATTTTCAATACTTACCTTAAAATGTTCAGTAACTTATATTACAGGCATGAAGATTATCTGCTATTTTGTCATTTAAACTATGTTTTCTAAGGTTTAGTGTCAAAATTGACCTTGTATTAACATTATTCTTAATTCGTCCGTCAGTGTACTATGGGTCTTTATTTCTGGAGCTATTCCTAGGTAGACAGCAACTAAGTAAACTAATGACCCGAGAACAAATATTTATCTGTTACATTTATTTGCCGCGGCCAGGAATCGAACCTGTTTTTCTAGCTGACAGTTTATTTAATTACCACGTTAATTTCTCACTTAGTCAAAGTTAAGAAATTAACAGAACTTCTAAGTAACTTGGCAAAATAAATAACAAATAAGAATTATTAAAATATTTAAAAACACAAACTTTAACAACATACATATCTATTATACAACGAAGCACACAAAATTTCGTAACTGTATTGATAATCGTTGAGGAGTTCCTTTATCTGGAGCCAATCCTGAACGTATGTAGTATAAGGTCAAAAAATGCATGCAGGATGAAAAGCTTATGCAAAATTTCAGCTGCGTAGTGTGGGTCTAATTAAGCTCGCAAGATTTGACTCGTAACAAACAATTATACTAACATACTAATATACAAACATACACTGCAAGTTAAATAAAGGCTTGTAAAAATTGCCCAACCTACAATAATGCCTAATGTCTCCTTAATAAAAAAACTTAAAATCTCAATAGCTGGCAATATGAACAAAATGTCTCGCAACACAAGTCTTTAATATCAGCTTTTCAAATATTAGCGGGTTTTCCCTCACAACGGAACATATAATTCTGAAATGATGGATTGGACAAGATGGCGGTGTTTGTGAACCGTTCGCAAATTGCCTTCGCTTCCTTGTAGCGCTCTTTATTCGACGACATGATTGAAGGCTCACGATTATGATGTGCTGGTACGATTTTAGTGCCTTCTTATTAATACGATGTCAACATGTTTCTACCTAGTAATTGATGACAAACAACATTAATCGTTCCATATGAAGATTATATACTACAAAAAAATATTATATCCTATCAGCAAGATTTTTTAATCGACTTCATAAAATGTCCAAAGACAATAAAGCCGCTGCAAATTTATTGTCTCCGAACCTCATAAGAATTTGTAGGACCCAGTAATTTTGAATTATTTTATAAATTTCAATTAAAATTTTAAGTCGATTGTTTTCCTGTTTGTGGTTCCCTGACATCGCTGTTTTAATGATATGGTGCGAAATTTTATACAATCAGATGGAAAATAATATATGACGTATCTTAAGCACAAATTATACATGAGTTTATATGTTGCCTATGTGCATTCGGATATTTTTATCGCTTGTCGCTAGCTCATAAGTGCAGATACTATTTGCTATATGGCGTTTAGACTCAAATTCTTAGCTGGCTGGTTTCAACCTATTGAAGGCCCAATACTGAACACGGCTTTCTCCTCATACTTAGGAGGCCTAGAGTATATTCTATCACACTGTTCCAATACACATTGGTGAAAGGGTTTTATTTGCAGCGCGATTCCATAAGACCGCATATAAGATTTTTAGTGACATACAAAATAACAAAGTCTAGCCGTTGAATCTTAGTAAATCAAATTTGACGTTTTGATATAAATCTTCAATATTTAATTATGGTTAATTATATCACTAATTTACGTAAAGAAATAATTGAATTGAGCCCTTGAGGTTTTTAGTGAAATTTCAGTATTTTGCATAAGATTGGCAGTGAAGCCGAGGTTTAAATTAAACTAGTTATTAAGTTTCCGGTGAACTGAAGCTTGTGAGACGGGTGAAATCAAAAGTTTTACTTAAAATAGGAGGGCGCTTTTCATCGGCCATTTTTCTAATCAAAGTTAAGAAACTTCGTAATGATTTTTATCCTAAATAGATTTTTCCTAATACTTACGTATTCAATAATTGTGCAATAAGACAAGAGTGAATACCTTACCACCTGAAGACTTTACCACCTCCGACTACATCGTCACTTACTATCAGGTGGAATTCTAGTTAAGCATTAACAGTTAAATGTAAAAAAGTAGGTACTTTTACAAGCAATTTAATGTTGATTTCTGAGTTGATTAATGCAGCATCCAGTATTTAATTTTTACATTTTTAAATTTTACCACGCACGTATTAAATTTAACTCGTAAATTTTACACCACTCAATAGAAGTACAACTTCAAGCTCCTATCATTATTTGCTTGGATCTTCCATCATGATTTTTGTATTCATTTCTGAACTTTTCCATTAAATAATAAATAACTTTTCCAAAGGACCCTTTTATACAAATTAAAAAGGTTTCTGGGTGAAACGCCTTTTCATGTGACAACTTATTTTGATATTCATGATTAAACATTTTATCTTAGGCACATTTTATCGCCATAAATCAAGTTTTGTATAAAGAAATTATGGAAAAAATAAATCCATTTTTAGATTCTCATATTTTTATTTTGTTACAAGCTTTTATAACACTTGCAGTGTATGTTTGTATGTTAGTATATTTGTTTATTCGTTTGTTACGGGTCAAATCTTACAAGCTTAATTAGAACCACTGCTTTTACACTACAGAGCGGATATTTTGCATAAAGTCTTCATCCTGATGCCAATGCATTTTTTAGGTTTGGCTCCAGATAAGGGAACTCTTCAACGGTTAACAATACAGTTATCAAATTTTGTGTTTCTTTATATTTTAGATCTATAATTAAAGCTTGTGTTTTTAAATATTTTTAACTAGCTGTACCCGCAGCTTCGTTTACATTGGTTTGTTATAAACAATGGGCCAAAAATCCCATACAAACTTTCATCCCGTATTCCAAAGGAAACCTGGTATAACAAGGGATGAAAGTATTCTAAATACTAAGTATTTCTTGAGATTTAAAGGCATTCCAAAAATAATACATATCTTAAGAGGTATTTTAGTACAAACTTTCATCCTCCTTTTCTTTAAAAAAACGAAGTATTAAAACGGGACAGAACTACTGTAGTCTACAATAATACCTGTGTATAATACTTGTCTGTTTTTTCTTCTATTCTTATGTATTGGCACACTTTTACATTTCTTGACAACCATTGGCAGGTTTATAGGTTCTTCTCATAAAACCATAAGGTCAGTAAGTAGTCTACAAGCAATTACTATAGATCTATTTCTATCCGATCAGGCGTATCTTGCGTCTTGGCTGAAGGTCAATTGTATTACTTCAATAAGTAAATAAATTAGCGCAAATGTCAGTAAGGTTTCACTTTATATTAAGGCTGTATCCTGAAATATTTAAGTTTAAAGTTTTGGTTTCGTTTCAGGTAATATCAAAGTTTTGTTAGGTTGAAATGTTTTTAGGAAAGCTAGTCTTCAATCTAGCTAGTAGTCAATTATTTCTGAAATTGAAACATATTTCACAGAGTAGGTACTGAACTAATTTTGATGTTATGTTGTATGGCCGTGTCCAAGGGAAGATAATTGTAATAGCAAGTAGTACTTCAATATGGATTGTTTGTACTGTAACTGTATGCGTTATACAGATGTTTAGATGGCGGCCTAACTCTAAACTAACTGAATTTAGAGTATTTCAGCATAATATTTGAAACAACTTCATCTTACGCCCTATTAGCAGTAGTTCTTGACGAAAGTTTCCTACGATTAGGTAGACATTTTTAGCTAATAGATTTTTTGCATTAAGTAATTAATATTTCTCATGAATTTTTAGAAATGATTATTTAAAAAAATCGATGATGCTAAAAATTCTTCTTGGTTGCGGAAAAGACACCAAGTGAATATTAAACAAAGCTATGACTACTAAATTACTATACATCGAGCAATGTCGGCCAACCAGGTGCTAATGTATTAAGAAAACATTTGATTTACTTTTTTAAATACCAAACCCACGCGCATATACACACACACGTACACACACACACACGTACACACACTCACGCACAAAGTGCACGTCTGGCAAACGATACATTTGATTGTGCTGGTTGCCTTAATGGCTGATATATTTTAACTATATTTAATTACTAAGTTTTAGTGTCTCATTTTAAGTATGGGAAATAAATAATCTTGAAACCTAACATTGAAAAATTCTTGTCTCGCTTTTAGCTGTGCTATTTTATGTTAGTGAAGAGCAGTTTCATTTCATAAAACATCTTTGAATCTTAAAACATAATATTAATAGTAAAGTGCTTGGTTTTCGAGCTCTAATTATACAAGTTCTGTCGGTAGGATCTAATATTTTTATAAAAACATTGAAGCGCCGAGCTCCTCGCCTCAGGCATTTATTTTTATATTCTCTCGTGATTACTCCAAGTCAAATGGGACCAACCGAGCATATAATGTATAATTAAATGTAATGACTAAATAAATTGAGTCATGTAAGTTATTACAATGTGGGTACGAATGGAATAATTTTGTTTTTACGTAGAATAAGTTAGTGCTTAGCAACAATTCCACCTGATGGGAATTGGCGTTAATATTTAAGACGTTAGGAGTAACTTAGTAAATGCCTACTCACTTTTGTCTTGAAGATTTCCACATCGTAGGCGAGAATGGCGGAGTGTCCTAAATATACCTGCATACTCCAGGTTGTCCAATTGGGGAAGAGAGACGGTAGAAAGATATCGTCTGTGCTCGAAGCTTTGCAGATTGGCACCTCTCTTTCACAAATGAGCCATTTAGCACAAATACAATTGTTCAAAGGTCAAAGCACCTCCCTCAACGAAGTGTGTACCGAAAATTGCGTGTCTTCTATCAGCCCAACATTGCTAACCTAAACACCGTCTATTTTAGCAGTATATTTTTCTTGGCTCGGGAAGTAAGCGAGCCTTCTCATGTTCTTTTATGATTTTATTACAAATTCAAAATTAGATCTGGTTTGTAAGTGTGCGCCACCCACACGAATAACTTCATTATAATATTGCTCCATTACAGATGTAGACGGAACCCCGTGTTGCAGAGTCCCTTCGGCATAAAGAAAATTAGTACTCTAAACTAATCAAATTCCAATGCCATTTGCAGTATTGATTACACTTGGGATACACTTTTTTCATTTCATATAAAAATTTAAAGGTCTTCATGACATTATGTAACAATAAAAGGGAATTATCAACTTATTCGAGCTTACATTAAGCGGAGATTAAGAATCCATTACTAAAGAATCTGTCTCAAATTAAAATATTCAAGTTCAATGTTAACCATATACAACGAATAAGTGTATTATAAAGGGTTATAATTGTATTGTTCCTCAAAATTGTTCGATTTTATCTTTCGATGCCATTTGTTTCACCGATATCGATAAGTACTCTCCGTTGGTTGAAGAGCAAAGTTTCAGGTTCCTGATATAAATGATAGTCGGAACACAGCGGAGAACTTGTTAATTACAGCCAGCGAAATCCTGGTTCGTAATTAGACTTTGTTATTGGTTAATGTTCGAAGTTAAAAGTTTTCTTTTGGTAATTTTTTGTATCGACTTTTTGATATTTTAATGAGTATTTATAACCGTCTTGTCTGTTAACTTTTGTGAACCATAACTGTCTTGTCGTTGGTCTACGGTCTCCTCACGCGTTGTGGGGAATCTAGGCCATAGTTCATTAGATTGGCCAAGTGTATTGGTAAACTTCACACAACCTTGGAGAACTTTATGTGGTACTGCAAGGGTTTGTGGGTTTTATCAGGATATTTTCCTTCTCCAAAGCAAGTTATAATTTCTAGCAAGCAAGCTTCTTTCAAGGTTTATGTCAAAGTGAAATTCAAAGTCAAAATCAAAATATTTTGTTTCATCATAGGAACATCGATCTCACTTAACGAAAATCAGAAGATTACATACATAATATTCATACATTCTTATCACAGGCAAAGACAGGTAAAACGCTATGTGACTACAAGTAGTGTACATATAAATAGTAAATAAGCCGTATCCATATAAAGGCATGAAAATTTTATACTTCACGTATCAATATATAGTATTAATATATGAATTAAGATAATAATAAGAACCCGTTTTAAAATTTTATGATTAATATACTCTCATCCACCAACGATTTGTAAGCGCAAAATTAGACTTTAAACCGAAAAACACTCCAAAACAATACTAAAATAAAACTGGGATGAATTTTCAGTTAGGCGTACACGATGTTCCCCGAGGAACAAACAGATATACAACGTAAAAGTTTGTAATTGAAACGGTGAAGTTTACCGACGTGAAATTCAATTATTGGCTGTCGATATTTTTCAACCGGGAATAATTACAGCGTGAAGTTATTCAGTTACTTTACTTTTTAGTAAAAAGATTTAGTCATAATTACAAATTTAAAATTTACACAAGGTTGTAATAGGTTAAAGGTTAAAATACACTTAAGGTTTTTTCAGTTAGAAGTTTTTAGTAAAATAACCTCGTAGAAAGTTAATAGATGACCACTAGTAGCAAACATGTCGTCAGCCAGCTGTTTTCGCCAGCTACGTATCGTTAAATTTTGTCGGAAACCTTAGAATTCCATAAAAACTTCATGAAGTTGATAATTACCTCCTTATGAAATCGCATTGGAGCACCATGGTCGCGGATGCCCTAGACTCCCTCATTTATGAGGAGTAACCCGCGCAGATGGCATTGAGTTGAAGCCAATACAATAAAAGTAATCTCTTCGTTTTTAGAGTTAATTCGTGAGTGCGTTTATCGATTCTATTCGTGGTCGCGTGGCAATGGCGAATGTATCACTGAAATGTCACACTGGACCCTTCACGACCCCTTCTATATCCATAAATTACTATTTCTTTGAAATGTACTATGCCCAATCAGATTTCGTACTCCAAAGACACATAAAACTTTAAGTGTTATTAAAATTTTAAGAATGACGAACCCACTTTATAAATGTCGATGAAATCTTCGATGGTAAAACGCCCTAACATAGTACGAACCTATTCACTATGGAGTTGAAATGTATAAAACCTCTGCTCTGGTTCCCAAGCATCCAGCAGAACGATTTTGTTTGGGAATTCCTTGTTGAAAACTATGGAAATGTATAAACCGGTCTAAAATAAGATAAACCTTAGGCATATCTAAATCCGTAACACTTACTAATGGACTGGAAAGGAAATACCTAATTTGTAGCTGTCGCTAAAACACCAAAATTATACCGAAAGTTCACGTAGAACAGACATGGGAGTGGTACCGTTTTAGTTCAACGAACCATTTATTTTCATTAAACAATACTGGTAGAGTAATCAAACCCAATTTTAGTTAAAACACTTTGGTTTCATAAAATAGAAATATTCCTCGTTACAAAATTTATATACAGATTCTGTTCTAAACAGTGATTTAACTAACCATTAAGGACTCTGAGTGCGGCAGCTAGTCATTAAAAACACTATATCAAAATTGTCCCACGAATGAGGTCGAGTCTCCTCTCACACTGTAAGGAGAACAGGCCATAGTCCACCACGCTGGCCAAGTGCTAATTGTTGAACTTCACACACGGTTTTCTCACGATATTTTCTAGCACCGTAGCAACAATGAACATTTGATACGAATATCAATTTGACAATTGGAGGTGTGCCCCACAAGACTTGAACCCAGGACCTCTCGTTCGAAAGACTAACGATTATACTACTTGGCTATACTCTGTATACTAAATAGTTATTCCTACTAATACTAAAATGCGGTACTCTGTCTGTCTGTAACCATTAAACTCTACATTAGCGCTGAAATTCCTAAACCGATTTTGATGAAACTTGGTACAGAGGTAGAATAGAACTTGAAGAAAAAGCATGGTAAACTTTTTTCGCGAAAACAGGCTTCAAGGGGTTGAAAGATCTTTATTATCGAAGATATAAACATTACACTTTGTATAAGGTTACAACATATGGTGTTGACTGTGAGGGGTAAAAAGGAGTGGGAGGGATGAAAGGGGTTTAAGAGGAGGGTTTACCTCTGACATTTTCACGGGCTATGAATACCCCCTCACTTCTCTGTATCGTGGGTGACGTGGACAACCTTTAACACAACACAGAGAACACCTATGACCCTAGACATTTATCCGCCACATAAATATCTGCCCTGGACTTAACCAAACCCGGGACCGATGCTTTATAGATAAATTCAGAGACCAACAAAGCTAACAATATTAATGATTCCTGACAACACTGTGCAGTTTCTTGAGAGTTAATTAAATTTGGGAACCGAACATTCGCACTTCAAATATTAGATAATTCAACCACCTATCACCAACATCTAATTATACTCGTAATTAAATAAACGCTGACGCACTACGACCCACGCACTGGAATAAGGATTCTCTGTCACGTAGGAGTGATATAAATATACATATATACGAACAGCAAATAATGAACATGAGTTGTTTGACAAAAATCTGTTCTAGAAATCGAAACCAGAATATATCTGAAATAAATAAATATCTTTGGACAACTCACACACGGCCATCTGAACCCAAACTAAGCATTAGCTTGTACTATGGTGATCAGATAA
>DWJZ01010438.1:0-10118 GCA_018249125.1 Asbolis capucinus
TTAAAAATGTATATCCGCGGATACGGATCCGAATACGGATATTTGGTGTCAAGATCCGCGGATACGGATACGGATCTTCATTTCCTTACTCAATCGGTGTCAGCGCGCGAGACCTTGAAACGATAGTTGACGTAAAAAGTATGGAGGTGTCAGTCACATTGTTCGCACATATTTATCATCTGCAACAAGTCAGATTTACAATTGACAAAAATGCCCTTAATTCGACGAATTTTGGAACTAAATAATAACGAATATGCAATTACGTACTACAAATATTCGAAATTAAATTTCTTAATTAAATGGCGCTTTACAGAAAATGCCCTTTATTTAATTCGTATTAAAACAAATGCTGATTAAAGTTATTATATAATGGCACTAAACTCAAACTTTCACTTATACTTTTACTCACTATAAATATTGGAAAGCAAATTTATTAAATAAGTGACACTTAACAAAATGCCATTTTTTAACTCACCTCGACAAGGATTCCCTCCGGTGTCTTGTTGCAATCCGGCGTAGTGTCGGTTAACAATTCACCGACCCTACAAGTTGTGACAAACACATAAGTGACACTAGCGAAATCTAGTGAAAACTAGACACACTAGAGCTACAGGGATCTTTCCATTAAGCGCGTTTCGTTTTGAACATTTTGGTTGTCTACTTAACTAAAAAATGAATTTTTTGTATAGTGCCACTTATGTTTTAAATGTGCGATATATGTAGTGTTTATTTTTGGAATGACTTAAGATCTTAATTTTACCAAGGTTCCTTTGGGATACGGGATGAAAATTTGTATGGAATTTTTGGTCCACTGGTAATAACAAAAAAATTTGTGTGTAAGCGAAGCTGTGGGTACAGCTAGTTGTGAATATGGATGGATACATGACTGTTTGCTACTCCTTCACGCAAAAACGAATGAACCAATCTGGATGATATTTGGCACCAAGATAGATTATAGTCCGGAATAACACACAAGCTACTTTTTATCAACGAACCCACCACGCGGGCGAAGCCGGGGCGGTAACTAGTACGCTACAAGTCGTATAATACTTGTCTAAATCTAAGATCGGATAACCCATACAGTGTAAAAAAATGACAATAAAATGTCGCTCTCATAATGTCTTCAAGTCAAGAGTGAATAAGCTTTTTCTAAATGAATACCTAGTTTTATCATCAAAGATTACACCGCCACAGACAGGGAGTTATGAGAATGAAGAGCTAACTCAGACGTAGTAATTAAATAGATAGACAAATCCCATAATCGCATCACTGAAATTGTAATGTATGTGTGCAAAAATTACAATTGTGTTTGTATATTTTAGTGGTGTCAAATTGAATTCTATGCAATGTACCATAATAATAGGGAGAAGAAACAGCGAAAGTATACAATAATACAAAATTACATTTATTTTAAAGTCATCAACAAATACAACACATTTATCAACAAGGCAAATAACATAACAAGCTGAAAAGTTTCAGCAGTCCGTAAATAATATTTTCATGTCAAATTTTTATCACCGTGCTGTAATTTGATAAGTTTACTGACCCTCGAAGAGTTTTCTTTTGGAGATTCTGCAAAAAATATGAGTATTAATAAACTACCAATTAATGTTATAAATGCAAAACTTTGTGATGGATAGATGTTTGTTACTTTACGCAATAACGACTGAACAAATTTGAATGAAATGAGGCACAGAGATAGATTATAGTCTGGAATAACGCACAGGCTATTTTAATCAACAGGCTACGCGGGGGAAGCCGCGGGCGGAAACTAGTTGTGAAATAAATTGATAATCTTTAAAAAATACCTTTTTAAATATGTTAGCCATTAACAAATTGGTTTTTTTAATATTTTCTTTCTTCAATTCCTCT
Organism: Asbolis capucinus; assembly: GCA_018249125.1. NCBI lineage: Eukaryota > Metazoa > Arthropoda > Insecta > Lepidoptera > Hesperiidae > Asbolis > Asbolis capucinus. The sequence goes on from DWJZ01010438.1 coordinate 1,873, forward strand.
TTTCTGCGAGTCACTTCTGGCAGCGTTTTGTAAATTTTCTCTGAATGTCTTTTCATTTCACGTTCATTTATAAATTTTGGTGCAACTGTAAAATTAAAAAGGTTTATTAAAATATTTATACAAGCTTTAATTTGTAAATCCCTAATACGAATTTAGCAAAGGGGAGATCTCCCGTCAGGCGAGGTGTGATGCCTGGGGAGCGGCCGAGCTCCGACAGTTGTTAGTCGGAACTTCTATATATGCTAACGATACAGAAAACTCCGATAGCGTGATTCAGGTTTTTGTCGTGACGTCATCGTATGACGTAGTGTGCGATGTCGCCATACGAAAACACCTAATTTTTCATAACTGTGCTGTTAACCGTTCAGGAGTTCCCTTGTCTGGAGCCAATCCTGAAATAGTATCAGGTCATGCTTTTCATAAAAATGCATTGTCATCAGAACCGAAAGTTTATGCAAAATTTCAGCTATCGTGTAAGAGGAAGTTGGTCTAGTTAAGTTTTCAAGATTTGACCCGTAACAAACCAATATATAAATATACTAACATACAAACATACACTGTAAGTTAAATAAAAGCTTGTAAAAAAGTAAATAAATTTACTTGGATTATTGTCGTTAGATCCATAACTATAAACAATAATTATAAACATAAACTGTACCATAAACTGGAATTTCCTATATTACTTATAAAATGGTAAACAATACTCTGGTCAAATATACAGGGTGTTCCATGAGTAGTGTACCAATGGGGGCATGTGGATGATGAGATCTGTCGATTCATACCTCCACGTAAGTTCAACGACTTTTTGTCGTGACAAGGTAGAACTCTTTTTTTGCTAAAGTAAAGATTTATTTTAACTTTTTCCATGATCGATGTTTTTCACTAAAAAAGTTCCATCAATAGTATTTAAAAGATCTAGTATAAACAAAAATTTTAACGACACTAACAAAAAAATATGTACTGTGATTCTTCAACTTTAAGTTAGAATTTAGGACAAATACAAACGTTGAGTTAATTACGTTTCGCTGTTTCGTTGAATTGATCGATAGATCTCATCGTCTATCTACATACCATCGCTGGTACAATTTTCATGGGACACCATGTATATAATATAACTTAGAAGACAAGAAACGAAAATTAATGAAATTATGTGGTCTAAATGCACAATCTCTTTACCTTTCTTACGCCGGAGTTCTTCGCTGAGTTGTCTTGCGAAATGTCGTAGCTCGTCATCAGTCAAAGCGCTTAATGTCTGTTGTTTGGCCAGTTGCAATGACAGCAACTTGCGTTTGGCATGCCGTTCATTTGCTCTACAAACATATTAAAATGTATGTAATATAATTAAATCTTAATAATTTAAGACCGATTAGAAATTTTATAACGCTTATAATGATATATATATAACATATATATACTATTATATAATATATATATATACTATTATAATTATAGCTTACGCTGAAAAATAGAATCCGACGGTTTATTTCTACTGTAGGCGATCGAAAAGTAACAATCGTTAAGCCACGTCGGAGGCCTTCAGGCGGAATAAAACTTTCATCACTTGGGTTGGCCATTAACCCCTCTACAAGCGTGACAGCGTATGCTCTAAGCTTCCCCTGTACGTAACGTGACCCGTAATCAGTATTGGCTATCAATGGGTTCACGCCCATTGAATAGACAAGATTGAATAGGCTTCTTCTAGGTTACTGCGCTTCACCATCTAAGACTACATCGCCACTTACCAACAGATGGGATTGTGGTCAAGCATTACTTTACATGTAAAAAAATCGCCATTTCTTCTGCTAGACTCAAAAAAAAAACATTATAATCATCTACATGAAAAAAAAACCCGAAAATCATTTTGAATATTATTCCTTAGATCATGTATAGACGAAGAACTATTCACAAATTATAAAAGTCGCTGAAAAATACGACTAGTTTTACGTGCAATAAAAAGTGTCATCAATCTATCAACTTTAAAAACGCACCTCAGAATCATTACATGCAGCAGATGTAATTCACAAAAGGTCGTGTTCCACGTGTGGCTGACTTTGAGGTGCATTTTTAACATTGCCACAATCACATAAAATCACAAACAATTTATAACAATCTCACCAATCCTTGTTACTTCATTTTGTATGTGCGTATACGGATCGATACAGGGATTACAAGACATGGATACACCTAGAAAAATATGTGTTTAACGCTTTAATTTAATACTACATAATATATAAAAATATTTGTTTCTTGGATACATGGCCAAACCGCTCATTCAATGCGAAAAAACTTAACTTTTTAAACATTTGATTTTAAACATCTGTAATGTGAAATGTGGAACGCTGGATTAGACAATTTTCACGCATATGATTAATTTTTCAGTGCAATAATACTAAAATTAAGTTAAACTTGATGGGGTCTGACTGCTACACCGAAGGTCGTGAGTTCGATTCATACCCAAGTCAAACTTTTCTGTGATGAGCAGAAACGTCTGTTTTATGTGTTTGGGTGTAAATATGTATTTAAAAATATATATAAATATGTTTCAGTTGTTTGATCTCAATAATACAAGCTAACGTCACATGGCTGTGTGTGCGAGTTGTACAAAGACATTTATAATTTATATATGGATTTGCTCAGTATTTTAAATATTGAATTGCTCAGTATTATGTGTCTAACTAAGAGGTAGGTTCTACGAATTGTGTACTTTATTTTATAGTTAAAACATTTGTTATAATACCTCCGTAACACATATTGCAAGGGTCCAAGCCAGTTGCACAATTTGGAGCTTGCAATACAACCATTTTGTAAATTGGGGAAGAGCACATGTCGGGTCTGAAGTAAGAAAATTTGGTGAGTTCTTGTAATAAAATAGATTATAATTACTTAATTAAATAATTACGTTATCTCACCTTGTTTCATTGATAGTTTTTAAACAATCCTGACGCTTTGAACACTTCTCAACAAAATCTGGTCGATTTCTTTCCAAATATTCCCGTACTGTGCATGTTTGAGGCTTTTTTAGGAACTCCTCAGTACTAGAAATTTCTGATTCATTCGGCAAGCTTCTAGATCTATAGCCTTTGCAGGTCGAGCGAGGGCTACAATGTGGTAAATTACGCTCAAACTTTGCAGCCATTTCTTTGAACGGCACATTTTCAGCTTGTGTTCTTTTAGATGGTACTTTGATAATTACGCTTTTTAATGGCCTCATTCCTGCGCACATAGGTTCCTCACTGACAACACTATCTGATGTTTGTAGAATTAAATTATATGCGATACACTTTTTCTTTGGTTTCTCTCCACAAGATTTAGTTCTGTGAGTCTTACATTTGTGTCTCAAACAATAACAGTGGTGCACCCGTCTACATTGCTCGCAGGTAACTGAAGTTGTACTCGATGTTTCACAAGGCCTCAAGACACTGTGAATGTTACACCGTCTCTGATGATATTTTTCGCATTCTCTCTTAATTTTTTTTAGAAGTTTACATGTGGCTGAATCAGATGATGTAGTAGGGAGTTCTGATGTTACAGGAATTTCAGAGGAATCGCTATTACAACATTTATTCCATTTTGTCTGTGCAGATAGCTGTACCCCTTTATCTACGAAAGTCTTTGATGGACAACATTCCGCATCTTTCTCTGGTATTTTATCGTCTTGCTTGCGATCAGAAGAACACTCCCTATTGCATTTATTTTGATCATCAGTGCCTTCTTCAGTATCTAAAAGATAATTAAGTATATTCATTATCTCTTTGAAACACCTCTTCCTTTTGCCTTTTTCTAAATCTGTTTTAGTGTAACGTTTTGTAATGCCTTCTATTACATCTAATATAGGATTTGTATTAATGTCAACAACATGGTGGCCATCACTTTCACTTGTAGAATTTTTTGATTGAGTTTTAGATTTTGCCCCTTTGGAAAGAGCTTTCGAAGCTTCACCGTCAGATTTCGAACATTTTGACGAGCAACTCAGAAACAGCTCTGATTGGTTTTGATTATTATTGCACTTCTTTGATTGGTCAGATAAATCTTTTTGTTTTGAGCAAGCTGTGCACTTCTCAGTCTTGTTTGCATTAACTGGCTTTACAGATTCATTTTGTGAAGCCTTTTGGTTTGAGAAACACGAGGACTTTGAAATCTGGTTTTGATGATTAGGTTTTCTTGGACTTTCCATGATAACCTTTTTATTTACGCAAGCTGTACATTTCTCAGGCTGGTTTTCAACAATTGGGTTGCCTAATGAAGCCTTTTTGTTGGTAGAATCTTCAGAGTTTTCGGTTTGTATCGGGTCACCAGATTTACTTGAATAGTCCGTTCCAATGTTATTAGAACAAACCATACACTTTTTAATTTGGTTTTTGACAATTGTTTTTGGTTTAGCTGTTAAAGTTTTTTCGTCTTTCGGCTTTTTATTCTGAATTTGACAATCAACCTTATTTGAATGATCAGTCGACTCGTTTTTATTTAAACTACTTATACATTTCCTAGGCTCGTTTTGAATTGGTTGTGCTGGTTGAGCTTCTTGGCAACTAATACACTTGTTTTGCTGATTTGTACAATCAGACATTGTTGGTTCTTTTAAAACCTTTTCATTAGAACATGTTGTACATTTTTCAGGTTGGGTAAGGTTACGAGGGGTAGTTAGACCCTTTTGATCTGAACAAGATGTACATTTTGGGGGCTGATGTGTAGTCTCAGACTGTGTTAGCTCATTTATTACAAAATTTTTCTTATTAGAAGGACTTGCACATCGTTCAAACTGTTTTTGGTTGGATTTCTTGGTTCTGTCTGTTGTTTGACAATTATCAAATAAATCTTGTTTATTTACAGGCTTTTCGCATTTAAAATCAATTTTAGGACTAAGCTTTTCAAAGTTGCACGGATCGGTATTACTACGTAAAAAGGGCTTTCGAGTGCTCCCTTCATCTTTTTTCGGATATGTGTTACATTTATATGTATCGACTACACTTGTATTGAAGGCACAAGTAATTGTACCTTGAGGCAGTTCTTCATTTTTATGTGTCGCTTTATTATTTCCATAACAATCTTGTTCAGTGCTATCTATACCATGTTGGATTTGTTGAAAAAGATTTTCTTTACAACACTGGGCGCCTTTAGTACAATCTTCTCTTAAAGAAGTAAATTGTTCCGTCATATGAGTTTTTTCTGTTGTAACACCCTGTGATGTAACCGCAACATTATTTACGTTATTATTTCCGCCTTTTCTTGTGCCTAAGTTAACTTTAAGAGTCATGTTTGTACCTTGAATAGGAATTGTGAATCGATCACTAAAATTTTCATTTTGATCTACTAGACCAATATCTGACTGTACTTCTTTATCTAATTGACCAATATAAGTGTAGTCTAGAGATTTTTTAGCATCGTGCATATTTTCAGCTGAACTTTTGGACATAACTTTACTCAAGCTATCGCTATATAATACTTGCGACATATTTTCGCTTAATTGATCAGTATTATTTTCTGTGTTTGATTTTGAACGTTCTCTATATTGCTTTTTTATAAGTTTCACACATTCATTCCCATCTATAATATTTATATCAGACAAACAAGGATCGGAGAGCTTCGGATTTATGCTAATGTCAGTTTGAATACTTCTAATAGCTTCTTGAATGCATAATTTGGGACATTCATTTTCAAATCCTGCATTATTTTCATCATTACAGCACTGTGAACTAATACTCTTTACGCTTAATTTTCGTTGGGCCATTAAATTGAGATGAACATTAGTCTGTGATGATTTTGAATGTTGCGGTATATTAATCGAGCTAAAATCCTGTTTTTGAGTAGCCTTTCGTTCTTTAGTTTTTTCATTTTCACTACATGAACTTCTGCCTAAACTGTCTCCTAATTGGACGCTTTTGTCCATCAGCCGTGAACACTTGTAAACAAGAAAATTTTGACCCCCTTCCCTTGATTTAGCTTCATCAGTGCACACACAAACATACTTCAAATCACCGGTTTCAGAATCCGATACAACTTTAGCTATGTTTTTTGGAGATTCTTTCTTGCATTTGACACATTTCATATTTTTTCCCAATACATGATCTGTCTCTGATTTCTCGGCTAGTTTATTACGTTCAATATCAACTTGGACAGAACTATCAGTAAATCCAACTTTAGCATGATCTGTGTGGAAAGGACAACAACAATAGTGATGTTCATTTTTACTACTACCAGCTTTGGTTTGTATGGCGCTCTTAATAATTTTCTTTAGCCTTGGATTTTTACTTTGACTATCAGTATGTCCTGAAGAAAGAGTAAATACAGAATGACTTCTCTGATTATTTAATAATATGCGTGGATCCATGAACGTATTCGAATCTGAATATCCTTCTAATTTACTTGCATCTCCAGAACCATCATTATAGTTGTTTCTAGTCAAATCTTTTATTAAACTCTTTAATTTGTTTTTAGCTGTCAAGTCAGCCTGTACTAATTGGGAGATTGCTGTATCAGAACTAACCAGCTTTTGTTTTAGGAAACTCTCCTTATCTTGCAAATGTTTTCTGTGTGCTTGTTCTCTTTTTAAAGCTTCTAAATACTTCTTATAAAACTCTTCAGAAGAAATCATTTCCAAGTCAGTTATTTCTTTTTCTTTAACTGACTTTTCTGAATCCGAATTAGAAAGAAAGACAGGTTTATTGAGGCATGATCTAACTGGTTTTTCGGAATTAGATACTGTCGGGAGGTTAGGTGCACTCTGAGAAGTAGACGCTATAGCATTTGAGTCAAATTTTGCAGTGTGCAAAATAGATTTCTTTGGCCGCGATGATTTAGATTTATCTCTTGTGTTATTTGTATCTGAAGTGCTTGTTGTGGTATTATTTGTTTCACCTATAATCTTGCTATTAAAACTCAATCCCGAAAGGAAATCAGTGGAACTCTCGTCATCTTTATATTTAGATTTTATCAGTCTTTGCACAACTTCTTTAATCAATTTCTTTTTGAGTGTAGAATCATCAGTGTTCTGTTGCAAAACTGTCTTTAATAAGTCAATACTCTTTTCAAAATCTTTAGAAAAAAAGTGTTTTGATCTTTTACTAGAGTCTGTAGTAAGACCAGCACTTGATTCCAAGCTAGATTTATTACCAACATGTGAACCCTTACTTTGATTTATTTTCAAATGATTTTGATTATAAATGTGTCCAGGCATGTATTCAAAGCTTTCTGCTTCAGAAACTTGGTCTGTGGTCTTGCTTTTCAAAATGTCTTCATTATCAATTTTTAATTTGTTTCTATTTTTCAAATTCTTTTTTGATATTCTAAATTTCCTTTTTCTATTACGTTTTTTCAAAGAATTTAAACTAATAAGAACAGGGTATTTTTGTGCATTCAATGATCTACCAGTAGGGTTCATTTGATCAGTAGTGATTTTGTCTTTATTAAGTACAACAGACGTTTGAATTTCTTTGTCCAGTTTTTCTTGTGATTCTTTTGACATGTTATTATTTTTTTCTGGTGATATAGATATATCTTTCTTGATATTATCTATATTTACTCCACCGTCTTTTTCAACATTAAAACAGATATGTTTACTTAAATTGACACTTATAGCCTGTGGTAGATTCATTTGTGAATTATGCGGAAAATTAAGTTCAACAAGATCCACATCCTTTTGATGAATTTTTGTAGTTTTTGTAACTGGCCCTTTTTTGGCTTTAGACTTGATTTCAACTTGTTCAAGTGGAGTAGAATGTGATGTAGGTGGTCCAAGTTTTACATTTAGCATTGAATCATTTTGTGAACATTGGTTTAATGCCAGTCTCTCTAAAGTACTAAGGCTGGAAGCCGAAGTCCTCTTGTCACTCTCATTTCCATAGCCTACGTCAGCTAATGAGTCCCACTCCAGTTTTCGTTGTGAAGTTATACTACTTGTTGGTGAAGGTGGCTTATTCATAGATGTATCTAGAGTTGCGTCATTTGCTGAAACATTACAATGAATCAATTTAGTAACAAAAATACTTACCCAAAAATATCTTTCTTTTAATCATTTCTCCCTATATCTCAGCCACATTTGCTGACAATGTTTTTTCCACTCAATTGTCCTTTTATCTCACAGTAAAAATAGCTATAATATTAATAATAATAGTAGAAAAGAAGATACCAATTGTTATAGATCAGTTAATTTATAACCAATTATAAGACAATCTTTGGTGTCTCATTTTGACAAACCTTATCATATACAATATCTTTATAATCATACTGTTTTGATTTACTTACATCTC
>DWJZ01010439.1:0-10117 GCA_018249125.1 Asbolis capucinus
GGGAGGGGAGGTGGGGAGATGCAGCGTCAATATTTATCAGCTGACGAGATGCGATGGAAATTGTAATGGCCGTCGTAATATTGACAGCTGTCAGCCGTCAAGCTGTCAAACTGTTAACCGCCGCCACGTCGACTGAACTGCGAATTAAGTGCGAGTTTTATTTATCACTAGACTACGTTTACGTAAACGACGTAGATTATGTATGGGATCGAAGAAGAGTCATCTAGTTGCTGGAAATGGTTAGATCGCAGAAATAAAAATTGGTACATGCAGTGTTCGAGAAGTTTGAAAAAATAAACAATAAGACATACAACTTATTCTATTCGATCGGCCCCAAAGTCTAGTAGTTTTTGTTAACCACAATTTTACAGTTTACTTATTCAGTTTGTAAACTTGTACTAATAGCTAGTTACGTACTACGTTCTACAAATTATCATCTCACTTTAAAAGTCACTTTATAAAGAATGTTAATGGTAAAAAAAATATGTTTTTAAAAAATGAGGCAGGTTCCTCTACCACCTTGTATAAGTGGTGAGTGGTTTACAAAGTTTATACTATAATAAAACTCAAAGTGCATTTTTCCTTTACATTGAATATTTCTTCAAAATTTTGATGAGGGGTACTCTTATATGGAGATAGAGCACGAAAATATATATTTTTTAAATTATTGTCTGTCTGTCTGTCTGAACGCGCATCACGTTAAAACCCGTGGACAAATTTCGATGAAACTTTGTAAGTTATTACTTATATCCCCAATTGACATTTAGGATACTTTTTATTCCGAATGATTTCCGGGTTTGCCTGGAATACGAGAAGATAGTTTATATGGGAATTTTCTTAAATATCAACCGATTTGCTTGATATTTGCAACAAACATGCCTTATTTAAATTAATGATATAACCGTTTCTCAGTTTTTTGGTATATTGTTATTAAAAGAAAAAAAAGGCACAATAATGTAAATATTTTGAAATTTTCAATACAAGCTCCTGGGTGATACGTGTGTTTTCCATGAATTTGAAATTTACATATGCTTAATATAAATACAGCGTTTCTGTAATTTCATCCTATAAAGGATAGAAAAGGGGGGTGAAATTTTGTTCTTAAATGCCTCTCAATTTATGTAGTGTTTTTTTGGAATGACTTTAAATCTCGAACAATTCTTATCATTTAGGAAACTTTTCATCTCTAATTATACCAGAGATCCCTTGGGATACGGGATGAAAGTTTGTGTGGGATTTTTGGTCCACTGGTAATAAAAAAACAATGTACATATGTTACACACATAGCGAAGCTGCGGGTACAGCTGTGTACTAACATAATATATTTTTCTCAAACTTTTTAAATCTTCCTTGAGACTATATCGATAGTTCATAAGTTCATTTGAGATATTAATACATATCAGTTATTTTATTTATAATCTTGAAAAATTGCTTACAATAATAAGACGTAACGAAGAAAAATATTTAATTAAGAAAAGCAATGCCGAGTGCAATCTTATCGGTCATTATAAAAACTGTAATCTGTGACACAGTTCACTGTTTCAGCGCAATAAGCTAAATTAGCGACGTTTCAGATAACAATATTTGTATATTAAAATCAAGCATAACTTTGTTCCCCTTTCCTGTACAAATAAACAGAATTCGAGGGTATTATTAAAATAACCGCTGTTTACTAAATATATATCTATGTACATATGTACAGTACATACATATATCAAAATAACATATTTTACAATTTTTGTCTGTCTGTTCCGGTTCTAATCTCTGGAACGGCTGGACTGATTTTGACGAGACTTTTTCTGGCAGATAGCTGATTTAATAAAGAGTAACTTAGGAGTTTTTACTTTACTTTAGTTTAAAATAAATAAAAGTTATCTAAAAGTCTGCGAAATAAACAATAAGTTTTTTGTTAAGTTGCACGCGGACGAAGTCGCGGGCACAACTTGTTACGAATATTAAGCGTAGGATAATGAAATTTGGTACAGTCCGGCACAGTTCAGTTTCCACTAAGAAGAAGTGCAAAAGGTTTTGTTATATAAAATCATTGGAAGTAAATACTGTAAAAAATCAGAAAAGCAGTGATAGTTTAAATGTTGTTCTCTCGAACGGGAGGTCCGGGGTTCGAATCCTGCGGCACACACCTCAAACTTTTAAAGTCAGGTGCATATCACAAGTTGCGAGGCACGGTGAAGCGAAACGTGAGGAACCCTGCACTCCTAAGAGTTCTCCATAAAAGTTTTCAATAGAGTGTGAAGTCCATCAATCCACACTGAGCAAGGCGTGGCGGACTGTGGCCACTACCCCTCACATTGTGAGCGGAGACCCACGCCCAGTAGTGGGTCAGATGTCGGTTGCAATGATGAATGGTGACATTAAATAATTAATTAAAAATATGACACACACAACTGTGTATTAGATGCGAACTGATGTTTGACAATTTCAATACGGTCAATTGCATTGTTTTTAATCGAATTAGGTTGAATTTGAACCACATACAGGATGATCCATGTCTGTGATCTCTAGTTTATATAAATACTACTGACATCAAATACTAACTAATATAAGATTTTGTAAAATTACAAAAGGCACAACGAACTGTACTACTAGATGAAACCTTAGCTTTAGTCTATCTCTGTAGTAATTTTCATCAAAATCGGTTAAGTTGTTTACGCATGAAAGCGTAACGAACTGACAGATAATTATTTTCGCATTTATAATATTAACAAGGATGGAGCGTAAATAAGCTTGTGTTATACTGTTGTCTAGGTTAGATATTCCCAAAATTCTCTTCTTGTAGATTACTTTGAAAAGTTTACATAGAAAATTTGCGCACAATTTACAAAATTTATCAATATATAAATGGGAAAATAGGAGTCACAAAACTTCAAAATGCAATTTATTAAATTCGATAATATTCACCGAGAGAATGGCGTTCAAAATAAATAATAAAATATTTTAATAAGAATTTTCTGCTTACATTGTTGTTCGTTTTTAGACCCCCGGCCCCGTCAAGTCTCTATTGCGCCCTCGGAGGACCACCTGGACCACTTTGGGTCGCTTAGCCAATCAGTGGTACGTGGTGCTTAGTCGTACTGGGTCCTCATATGATGTGAGAAACATAATATTATAATTTCCAAGGTACACCTACTGCCGCCGGTACGTGTAGCTCTATATTGCCCAGTACATATTGGTACGAACTTTTACTCGTCCAATCTATTTTTAATACGTAAGTGTATAAAGCGTTTAATAGGCTATCTCGTCGTTTGTTATCCAGTTCATGTATGCTCGCCTGCGTGGACATGGGTCAGGTGACTAGATACTGGCGACTGGTGTCTGGCGACTTGCGCCTGGCGATTACCGACAGGTGTCTATCGACTAACGACTGGTGATTAGCGAAGAAAAACTGATAAACATACATATGTATATATTTTAAATAAACATCTATATATATTTAAATTACGCTCAGACATAACAAACAATCGTGGTCATTAAACAAAATTTGATTCTGTTTGGGAATCAAACGCACGACGTTCGGCTTTATAGTCAGTTTTACTAACCACTAGACCAACAGACCAGTCAAAATAATTTTATTATTGAACTACAGCAAGTTCTTTTTCTTGTTTGTACTCACATGGGATCAGTCGTGGTCAGACATGTTTAACACGTTACAGTGGGTGTACCGGTATGTACACCATTCTAGAAGTAGTTTAACATTAACAACACTAAACCCACATTCATTTGCCACACTAGAAATGGCACTCGCTTCGCTTCCGAAGAACCAATCATCAAAATAAAGTAGATATTGATTGGCATAACAGTCAGACATATGGTGTCGCGAATTTAATTATAGATACTGAAGTTCTCTATAAATACATGACTGCTGTTTACAATAATTTGTACAGCGTACGGGATATAAGGATTTTTTGCGATTATTTCAAACTTTATTACGCGCCAGGCAAACTTTAATACCTTCGACTGCAACGTTTGGTCTCATCAAACATCAAATGTCGTGTCGGCGTGAAAGTCCACGGGTAATAAAATATATATTTAATTGTAACCCACGGACTTGGAAGACCATCGTCGATCTTCGGTACGATCGCTGGCGGAAGTATCGCAGATCCAAAACCGGTCGCAGACGTAATATATATTTTTTACATCGACAACCACAAAAACAACGAAGCCGAACAGAACTGGATCAGATTGTCCAAGTCGTGCGGCTTGTTGACGATTCGCTAATGGCTGCCGAAGTCCGAATCAAAATGTTATAATGCTATTGCAGAAACACGCCACAGGCCCCACTCGAGCGATACGGACTTCGGAACTTTTCCCAGTTGTGAGTTTGGATACGGAAAATTTTCAGCATCGAATTTCAGACGAAAATATGAATTGACCTCCCGTGGGACAGGAGTAGTGTAGCTCGTTACGGAGGAACCCCTCCGGCGCAGCGTCAGTGCTCGTAAAAATGATATTCGAGCAGGATGGAATTATTGAGACCGAGAATACTGACTCCAATCCCATGCTGGTCTCCCACTCTTTGGCCTGTCTTCACATAAGAAACATTCGCATATCATTAACTTATTAGAACATAAATCTTGCTTGAATCAGCTCCTAAACGACTTGTCATATACAATAACATCTTTCCATCGCTCATTGTCATGAGTCATTTAGCACGGTGATAACTTAACATTAGACGTGTGTGCTCGTTTGTTGGCTGCTTCCACAAGATGAGCGACGAACTCCCGTAACGGGGATCATGAGAGGCCACAGGAACACAGAAACCTGAAGAATGGGAGACACATGTCAACGGATATCACGTCGGTCTTCTACTGCTACGTTACTTTCAACTGACCTCCGGGCCCTGGTTAGATGAAATACGTGATTTATATAAACATTTAAACAAGGTTTGTTTTAATAATATAGATCGTATCTGTACCTATGTCTTTGTACCACAACGACCCACGTTGATGTCAGACTGCTATTTCACAATATGCTATTACAAAATAAGTATGAACAAAATATAAAATTATCTATACTGTTTTTTTGCTTGGAATACTACGAATTGGTTAAAAGAATATGTATACACATAGTACATACGCATACCGCCGTTCACGTGGTCTCGCCTGGCCGGTGTGGGCAACGTGGGCGAGGGGAGGGGAGCAGACTGGCCCGCTATTGGCCGCAGTCTCATCATTTTGCGAATGGGCTGCGCATGCATTTCATATTATTTGTAAGCAGTCCACACAAATGCCGATTCGCAACTCTGAATTCTGATATCGTTTCCAACGTTTTCATTACAATTTCGAATTGAATATCTTTTAAGTATATGATATTGAGGATATATATACATATATGATCGAATTATTATTTGCTGTGAACGTTGATATTATGAATGTTGAAACTAGAACGAACAAGACTTAAAACAATAATACCTAATTATTGTAATAAAAGAAACACACTGAGTGATGCCTGCGTAAAAATATTTAGTAAGGCGGATGGTTACATGTTACAATAGCGCTAAATATCAACACGGTTGGGTCAGCCATTGTTCTCGGAGATCAGTGGGGGCCGGCGGTCGCGGAGACGCTCTAGCTGGAGGCACACAGTCGACAGTCACCACAACGATCAAATCGAAGCGGAAATTCTGCACCTAATGCAAACACTATAGTGGACTTACGAAACCTGCTCGGGCCCGGTTCAATAAAACTGGTAATCTAGCGGAATGCGTAACTAATTTTAAAGTAAACACACCACGCACGACGACCACTCGCTCGAGAACGTAACTATTCGGGCGACATTTCGAGGAAACGAAAAAATCCTCGGCCATTGGCCATCTGAAACTAGAATCGATACGTCAACGTTTCTTATCTCAGTCGTAAAGGATGTCGTGTGGAAAGAAAAAAACCAGTTCCTGGACCATTCTCGACGTTCACATGAGTCGGCTCTTACTACAGAATGGTATGGCTTGTTTTTTGTCCGGAGAGAAAGGTTATTATGTGCAGTCTCAGTCGGCCGCTCCGATATAGTATGATCGTGGCGCAGGAGTCGTTTTTGCAGCAACCGTCGCCCGACGTCGCTCCATGTTGGGATCCGAGGGAGCCCATTCATTGCGCAATTGTCAATTGATGGGCAAAACTCGATTCACAGTCGATAGGGTTGCGCATTGTAACATGCTACTTTAAATCTGTTACATTATCTAAAGTTTATGAAATTACGTTTAGTAAGCAACTTCGAGTCCTATTGGCTTGGAAAGTTCTCCGTTCTTGGCTGGTACCCGTACCTAATTGTACTGACCAGTAACGTGCTGTCGACGAGTGTCGGCAGCCCTGCAGGCAAGCACATCCGCTGCCATCAGTCATGGCATCGTGTGAGTGCTTCAGAGAAACGGGCACCAATTAATTTATCCACTTTTGGAGACATGTTTAATTCATACTCGCGGAGAATACGAGTGCGTCGAATGGTCGTACTCAGCTGGTCGGTGCCGAATGTACCTAAAGTTTCAACAACGAAGGTCTGGCAAACGCCTTTTAAACTATCACACGGGACATTACACAAAACTGCCTCAAAGTCGGCCAAGTGAGAGCTCCACGGGCGAGAGACAATGAAATATATGAATACATTGTACGCAGCGGTAAACACACGGCGGTATTCGAGTTTTTTGTTGTGTAACAATATACCAGAAAATTATAACCCGATGATGAATGATGCTAGCTCATGTACTCCATACTTTTCGACCGGCTCATCAACGCTCCTAAACAAGGTCACTATTCGTACAAGTGGATATTATTTTATCAAACACAACAAGTTGGCGTCGTTTCGCTTCGGAAGATGAGTTGTTCATTGGTTTCAGAGTTGCCATACTAATGTTAACCTGTTATACCTTGGGATAAAGAGGAGCTTTCTGGAATAAAAAAAATCCTATAACCATTGTCCGTACAGAAGCTACAAACATGGTAAATGCCATCTAAATTGGTCCGTTGGTTTCGGAATTGCCATACTAATATTAAACTTTTATCCTGCGGAAACTAAGTAATTTCCTGGGATAAAGCATATCCTATAAGCATTCTCGGGAATTTAAACAACGTCTTTGCCAATTTTCCTCTAAATCTGTACAGTGGTTTTTGCGTGAAGCTCGAACAGACTGACAGATAGACAATAAACTAATATATATTTTGGATTTATATTGATAATAAAGCCACCCTGCATATTTTTTTTAAATACTTAATGTACAGAATTGACCCAGTTACAGTATTATTATTAGCGCAGATTTGAAAGATTTTTGTAACAATTTGAAACGAGTTAATTACAAATTTGTTTAAAGACGAAAGATATACAAAGATATATGTACAACAGTATGAGAGTTAGCACGAACTTCACTCGGTGGATCGTTTATGTTAAGCGAGGGTAAGGTATATACTATATGTTGTCTAATAGCTGGAAAACTATTCACGTGTCAGGGAAAAATATTCAGTTCACCAAAATTACAGTATTACGGTATTAAGTTACGGTACAATATCAGGTTTAATCCGTTTCACACCATAAAAAGTAAATATTTACTTTCCCCTAGTCAGCAATTTATCCATCAGCGAACGTTGGCATCATATAGCAACCGCTACTAAGATTAATCTCTAGTTTGAACGTAAAAATGAAGTGTATTGCGGTTGGTTTATCAAAACAGCAGTAAGAGCTATTAGCGATAACAGCTGTTGTTACATGGTTTTTATAATTCGTTATGTTCCGATTTTACTACGAACATGTACAAAACTAATTTGGATTCGTTTTTTTATCGATACTAGTTTACCAACAGTAAGCGTGATACGTTCAGAGCTCGGAGGGGAAGTACTCGCATGTCCAACAGAATAAGCGACCTTGTATCGCACACCGCATGCGGCCAGTAGTGATTGTGGTACGGTGCAATCTTGAATCGACTAACCACCCTGCACTATTTTGGGGCTCCCGCCTGTTACCTCGGAGCTGGACTGTACTTTTTAAAGTAAAATGTAACACTTTAGGCGCCTATATTCGTCGGTGATATGAGTTGACTGTGTAATTGTCAGCTGCGTCGACAAACTATCAGACAGCTGAATAAATACAAGCAATTTAGGAAGTTATCAGACCGGTGGGTGTCGCCTGGCCCAGGACACAACATGAATGCAGTTTAAGATTTCTATTTCAGACGATATCGAAAACCGGTAACCAGAAACAGTTAACGAAATATAACCGGGGTGTAATAACAGTAGCGTTATCTAAATTATTCGTCACGATTAAAACAAAACGTAAGCTTAACTAATTAAATTAGTAGTAGTTTATTTTAAGGTGACTCGTAAGCACATTTGATGCAGTACGCAATAACTGTTGGATCATATTTCAAAATATACTGAAATTAAAATTATGCAAATAATTAAAAGTAATCGATTTTTTATCGATTTCATAATCGATCGATAAATGTATTGATAGTCAAGCAGATAAACATAATGGAAAATAAAATCAAACTGAAAAATGCTAACATACAAAATAGAGGTGAAATGATTTGGAAAACTCAAGTTTGGATGATAGCGGGTGAAGGCTACCCAACCATGCCTAGTCAATCTCATGTAACCATCGAGGAGGAACGCCAGCACACAAGCCACGCCCGGGTAACAAAGCCGTTGTTGAGAGTCAATAAGCACGTGACAGATACCAGTTCCGCTTGAGCGGCTGCAGCGAGTGAGCTGGAAACTCAAATTCTATCCAAAAGCCCTTGTTGCCTTCTCCATCGCCGCTGACGTGAAAATAATTCCCATCATAACCAAAACCACAGCCTTTCTGCTAAAATAATTATTTAAATTACAACAGATAGTATCATTATGACAGTTATAATTCCAAAATAAAAATTAAATTGTTACAAATGGTAAACTAGATCGAACCAAAGTCAATCAAAGATGCACTAATTCTTAATTGATCCTTACATTTACCACAGGAACTGGACAGGGGACAGACTGAGGTACACTACATACATATATGACTGACGTCATCAAAATTTGCCGAAACTTTGTTTACACTACTAGAAGCATTAAATTAATTGTTAGAGTAGCAGAAATCTCTAAAGAGACTAAACGCCTTTAAGAAACACATTCGCCAGTGGGCAGTGGGCAGTGTGCAATTCTCGCATCATTAAAACTGTAGTAATTTGTAGGGCGGCCCTTGTGATTTTTACAGTTTTGCATCCGTTCAAAGTAATTTGCTATAGAAGTGGCGAGTGGATGATATTTTAAACGCCGTCATGTAGAAACTCAAAGCCCGCGCTTCAATCACGACGGTAGACCGCGCGGCTAGTTGCGATAAAGTATAACTTGAATGCGCTTTGACCGTTCAACTATGACAAACACACGAGTCCCACATTGTCGCACGCGCCGCTTCCCCGTATAGTTTCGTCGTAAATCTCGGAATAATTTGCCGAGCCATGGTCAGAGATAATACGCGCAATTTTGCTACAAATGAAGATATAATGACACTGGAGAAAGGCCGTTTGTCTCTAGTTTTGCACATAAATTCTTATAAGAACTGTCATCTCTATTAGGCTAGTTACTTTTATGTCACTATTTTTATAGTAATAATTTCTATCTTTTCTCTCGGGCGGCCGAAGGTACGTGAAAGTTGGCAATTGGCGCCAGTCGGGCTTACGACCTTTTGCCTCCGACACGATTACTTGTATAGCACTACATCATAAGTTCACGGCGAATGGGAGACGAAGTTTCCGAGAACGAGTCGCAAGTAATTTGACATTTTAATTCCGATAGTTGTATTGCCTCATGATCTGATGTAGTGTTGCGATATCTGAACGAACTCAACTATGATAAATGTTTTTTTAATCCGCGGTCCCCAGGCTGAGGAGGCCTAGCTGATAATGAATCAGTTGCCTGCACCCTGATGCGACTGCGCTGTGGTTCGCTGATATAATAAGTCTTTATTAGATGATATCTCTACATCGTACCTTCAATTCCAAGAATCCTATAATAATTCAGACTTGATGATGCTTGTACTGATGATATTTTTTTTTTTTTTAAATATCTTTGGACAACTCACACACGGCCATCTGACCCCAAACTAAGCGTTAGCCTGTGCTATGGTGATCAGACAA
>DWJZ01010440.1:0-10117 GCA_018249125.1 Asbolis capucinus
TGAGCAGGAATGTTTGTTCTGTGTGTCTGGGTGTGTAATAGAAATATCTATTTAAGTATGTATTTAAAAGTATATATACATATATGTTTATCAGTTGTCTGATCACCATAGCACAAGCTAACGCTTAGTTTGGGGTCAGAAGGCCGTATGTGAGTTGTCCAAAAAAAAAGGCCTCCAACTTTGCCTTCAGATAGTTTAAAAACTTCTGACCCATTGCCCACTAACCATGTCACTAAACTACATACACTAAAGCATTGACTGGAATCACCATTGCAACCCATAACTCAGTCATGAGCAGTCGTGAAGAAGCAGACCATTCTTGGATTCAAGCCATGTACGATGACCATGACCAGTACTCGAAATACTTTCGGGTACTTCTGTACTCGAAGGTCAGTACCTACATCTGCGTAGACCCTTAAACAAACTGAGTAATGTAGGCACAACCTATACAGATTATATTCCGCCATTAAATCCCTATTTGTGAGCCGTAGCGTCGTTGAGATAACAAATAAATTATTGAATTAACTGCTATACCGTGAAAATGTACTGGTGTGAAGATGGGTAGGTACTAAAAGAGTATAATTAACTCAGCATTAAAATTTACGTATGCTTTCATGAGATAATTAAAACATCATAGAGTGTTACCATATCATATTACATTTTCAGAATATTGTAACTGGAAGACGTCAGCAGGACTCGTATTTCAAAGTTTTTTTTTCATCCGTCCTTCCGTCTCTCTATCCGTCTGTCCATCCTACATACGTTCGTATGTCCCTCCGTCTGTCCGTTCATGTGTCTGTCCGTCACAGCACTCTTTAACTCCATTTGGCTCCATCGATGTTAAGTTGTGATGAAACTACACAATGTTTAAAAACACAGATGTGAAAATGTACAAGTTACTGAGTCAATTTTGATACATTACTTAGCTTCTGACTTAGGAACTCCTCAACGGTTATTAGCACAGGTATAAAGAAGACAGGTACAGTTCTTCAAAAGTTTCACCATGATCCAGCTACAATGTTCACGCCTTCCGACTGAGGAACTCCTCAGTGGTTATCAATACAGATTTGAAATGTTGTATTACTTAATATATTGTGATAGCTCGTTGTATAGTTCACCGTGGTCTGAATTTTATTCTATGCCATGACTTTTGTCAGAGGACTTCATCAATGCTTAAGGATAGATATATGAAAATGTTCTTACGTAATTTTGATTTGTAAAGTTCATTATGACTTGACTACTACAAGTATTCTCAGCTTTGGCTTCGTTAGAGGAACTCCTCAACGGTTATTAATACAGATATGCTTTGCGCCCTCTTCGATCAAACGTACCGCTAAGGACTGGAATAAGTTGCCAGCGTAGTGTTTTCGTTCGAATACATTTCAAGTGTATTCAAGTCAAGAGTGAATATTACTAATTTAATAATAATGTGCGCTTTACTATCTAATACCACATCGCCACTTACCATCAGGTGGGATAGTGGTCAAGCAAAATTTTCTAAAAAGTAATAAAAATATATATGATTTTTTATAAGTATTTTAGACATTCAATTATGAAGGAAACATATAAAGTTCACCTTGATTTGTTAATTCTGTGCCTATTCTGAGAGATGGTTTCTAATAAAGGAATTCTTCAATGGTTGGAAGCATCCATAACATTTTTAGCTGATTTTATTGTTTTGTAACAAGTATAAGGCAAATGTGTTGATATTTTTAAATGACTAATGTCTTGTTTTCCAGCCAGCATCAGCGTCATCAGTGCTGTTAGTTCACTTGGGCGCAGTGGGAGCACTGGCAAGCGGCGCAGCGCTCTGCGGGGGCGGCGGCACGTGTGCATGTGGAGCCCTACTCCATGCACTCCATCCGCTCCAACTGTGGACTGTGTGTGGGCTACACGCTGACCGCGCTGCAGCTATCGCCGCGCCACTGCACTATGCTGCTATTGTCTCCGCGAAAAAGGTGTGATATTCTCTAAACCGCCATTGTGCTTTGAGAAGAAGTTATGAAACTTGACAGGCTTATACGAAAAAAGTTCTTTTCAAGTCGTGCCCGAGGTAACGAAGTATACTAAGTTTTTTTAAGACTACTTGATCTACATATACAAAATATGTTGCATTTTCTTTTTTAAGTTTTCCTTGACCATTAAAATAACAAATCCTACTTCGGATAAACTCGCTGTGTACTCGTTACATACAATAATTAAAACTGAAACCTTTGTATAGAGCTTTTCATGGCAATGCGATTGTCAAATTGGCACTTAACATTTTGAACCCTTCAAATGATACTGGCATAAAAATAGTTCCCAGTATCTTCCTGTAATATGTTTCTTTATAAATTGTTTTGCTAAGATCATGATATAAGTTTGGACTTAGGTCAAGAATGAACTAGATGTCGCTTCCAATAGAAGTTTAACACAAAATACCAATAGTAAATACTAAAATTAACTACAATTTTCTGATTCAAATAGCAACAACCATAATGTTTTTCTGTTTTGCAGGTTTTAATTTGCGTGGTGAGTGGATGGGTGGCAACTGCAGCCCTCCTCGCGCCTCTAGCAGCTGCTCAGCCACCTCTGGCCTATAGCATCGGTCTGGGTGGCTGCGCGCCCGACTGCGGAGCCGGACCCTCAGCTCTAGGATTCTGCATTTTGTACGCCATATTAACGTTACTCTTACCAGCTGCGCTGGTACTGCTGTGCAGTTTAAAGATACTTCGAATCGCTCGTTATCATCGCCATAGGATTGCTGCCGCGATATATGAAGTTACTCTATCCGCACAAGTTACTGTCACTCATCAACGAAACCCATTCTCTCCGCCTCCGCCACCGCGTCGGAGAGCTTTATCAGCAGTTCTTCAGCCATTAGGATCGTTGGCAATTCTCTATTTTCCATATTACTGCATTCTCATATGGCCGGCCGTTGCTGTGCCACCTCAACCGCTGGCTGCGCTGTCTGCTGCGCTTCTGGCCGCCGCACCTCCTGTTAATGGAATATTGTACGGCATCCGAAGCCGTGCTCTTCGTGATTCCTTGAGAAACTATAGAAGAAAGCGAATGACAAAGAGTGAAGTGACTCAAGAGATCCAGGCTCGTACGCCGAGTGCTTGCGGATCCAGACGACCGTCCTTATCAGCCGGGTCTGGATGTATCAGACCTCTCACGACTCGGAGGTTATCAGATGCGGCTGTTATGGGCTCAAGGGGATCAGAACGTCCGGCACAGCGTGCTGCCTCATGTAATATGCTACAAGAATCCCAGGACGATGAAGTGACTCGCCCTCGAACTTCGGCG
Organism: Asbolis capucinus; assembly: GCA_018249125.1. Classification (NCBI taxonomy): domain Eukaryota; kingdom Metazoa; phylum Arthropoda; class Insecta; order Lepidoptera; family Hesperiidae; genus Asbolis; species Asbolis capucinus. Next base: position 3,289 of record DWJZ01010440.1, read on the forward strand.
ATACCGCTGATTCGCGCTCCACCTCACGTAGTTCTGGGACGAGCATTCGGATTAGAAGACGGTGTTGGACGAGAACGTAGACGCCGTCAATCACCTAGGATTACTGTAACACGAGCGATGTCTGATGAAACCGAATCTCCTACCCGACGTCCTCTATGCCGGCAGCATTCGCGATCTAGCGGCGCACTTCTCGGCACCATGTCTTGTTCCCCAGCGCTCTCCGAACACATTCATATTGTAGACAACTCAGCTGACGAGCAGCTGTTACTCTCCTGGTCGCAACGAGCTCAGGTCGGCAACCATGCGGCGTAACAGCATCCTTAAGATTAAGTTTTGCTAGTAGAATAAGACAATAAATCTGCGTGCGGTTCAAGTCGAGAACATTTGTTTCAAAGAGATTTATTTTCTAAAGTTTTGCATTACGCTCGACCTTCCCGACCAAACTGTGACCAAATGTTGAAGTTTCCTATGTCTATTTACTATTCTATCGTAGATGTAATAATTTATCTTACAGGGTTCCTCCATATCGTTAGCTTTACATAATGAAGTATTACTTTAGTGTATACTCCTATGATAATACTCTGAAATATTCCATAGGTTAGATGAATAATGAGATTCTTGCATTTTATTTATTTTTAAACATTTATTCTAATCAAGTTTGTAATCAAGTGTTTGCACTTTTGGCTGTTTAGTTTTTACTCTCCCTAGTCAACTAATTATTATTTTAAAAATAGGGACGTCAATTAAAATGGTTATTTCAAGTTCATAAATAAAATACGCAATTTTTACTACATTTATTTTGATAAGTTATTATTTTTATCATTAATTGACGTCTCTAAAAATGGCTATAAATACACATAATTATGTTAAAAAAATAACATGTAGTGAATGCTTTAGTCATTACCACCGTCCAGTTGTGCGCTTTTATTTTTGATGAATTTGATGATTGTATAGATATATGCCTGACATCAATTAACTGATTTCAATTGTCGATACATATCGGCAAAATACTGCTTGGTGATTTAAAATTATGAAAGATTAGGTTTGCATGTTTAATAAATACGCAAATAAAATCTTTAATTATTTTTATCTCCATATTTCATTTAAACAAGAAATATAGATTAGAATTTGGCTCAAGTTGTAGCCGAAATATGTCAGCAATAAAAAAACATATTTCAAATTATGCTAAGTTTAAATTTTTTGCGCAACAGTTTAATAAGGCTGTACATATAAAAGCTATATTTTACCTTTATATTGTTTTTAGTCTGTAGGCTTGGGTTTGAATTTCGAAACAGTGTGTTTAGGTATCTGATGTACCCACGAAATCTATTTTCGTTTGAGAAACAATGTTGATTGAACGTAATTGTCTCTTTGTCCCCTGGCTAGCAGAAAATGTAAAATGCGAATTCGACATTTCTCAGTTTCGGCAAAAACCCGATTAGCAAAGCTATTACATGGATGACTGTTTTTGCCGCTAAACCAAAATGTCCTGGGTGCTGCATGACCTCTTTTTAGGCGTAGCCGTAGTAATCAGTTAAAATATAGGATGTTTATTATTTATTATACTATGTTACGGGTAATCTCTATATAATCCATGCATCTGTGTCGAAATGTCGGTGTGAAAAACATATCTAATTGAATAAAATTTGAAATATAACGTGTGTGTACTGCTTGGTGACTAGAAAAACAGGATTCTAGTTTTATCCACAACAAAGTCGTTTGAAAATGGCCTGCTTCGAGAAAAGTGTAGTACAGCCGTGCCGCTTTTTTGTTCGACTTGGCGAGGGCACTGCCGTGTCCCCAGATATCGTGCGTTTCCGTAACATAGCATAATATACACAGTCCACGATAAGTCCAGTTTAAAATCATAGATTCATGTTGTAATTTAGTTAAATTACTTATTCACATTCCATGTCTGTTTTTGAATACATGTAGTTATATTAAATGTGTGAATTATTGTGTTTGTGAATAAAGTTATAGATAATATAAATAGGGCTGTCACCTTTCCTTTCGTAATACTATAATATGATGGGATTCCTAGGATGTTGATGTTGATTCATCGTTTAATTATTTCGTTTAATTATATTTTTATTTCTAAGTCATTCGCTCAGCCCGTTGTATTCATCATTTTAATTAACGATATCTTTTCATCTTGTGGATAAAAAAATACCACCGCGCTTAGCATTCTGTGTTCATTCATTATTCATGTGAATATGATCTATATTTTAGATGTATGTACGAATATTAGCTTTAGATCCCAGGGCTGCCATTCATTACTGTACCTGACTGTCCCAGAAGAAGGGTAATGTTAATAGAATGTACATACTCGTATGTATGTTGATTTCTATTTTCCGCTACAGCCTAAATGTAGGCGGTTACCAAAGACCAGGTTATTTTGTATAGGAGCACGTACTTTTTGCTATCTTTTCCACCTGATAGTAATATTAGTCAAGTACTACTATCGTGTTTGACAAAAATAAAAAAATGCGTTGTTTAATAAAATATAAATTTCTCGTGGCTCTGGGATGTCACATTAACTTTGGAAGCAACGTAAGCCTTTGAAAACTGAATATTTAAAACTTAATTGTTCAAATTTGAAATAGTATCAACATATAATCAAATCTATATAAAACGTCATTTTTAGTAGAGGAAAAATGACTCGATGCAGATATCCGTCATTTTTTTATATATACTTTTTTATATTGCTTAGTGTTGTCAATAATAACACTACATTGATCATCTTGTAAGTTGTAGTATAATATTCTAACGTGCCATTCCGTTTACATACGATGTATATGAGATTATATTAGTCATTCTAGTCATAAATTTCAAAACATATACGTAGATCTCTTATTTTCAGTCAGCTATTAAAGGTCATAGAGAAACTTTATAATTAATATTTCATACCTTGATTAATATATTGAAATTCAATGTGTCATTATATTATTAATATTAAAAAAATGTGTAAATATATCTTAAGAAGCTACATATGTATATATGTCGTAATGTTGATGAGTCAGTTTGAAAGTTGTTTATATAGTAACAAACACTTTTATGTGCACTAATAAGGTATGGGGAAATTATGCAAATCTCAGGGTCGCTAATTATCACTTAAATCAATCCTTAGTACAGATTTCGTCCAGAGATTTGTACAAAGGACTGAATTAAGTAATAATTAACAACTCTAAATGCCCTAGTTACGTTCAATTCGCTGCAAATCGTCGAACAAGAGGGAAAGATAAAGTGTGTAATTAGCGAGAGAAACTCAGTCACGACGTGAATTTAGTTCAGAACATGTCTAGTAGTATACATTAAAATTGTATTTAATAACATAGTTGAGCCTGTGTATTTTTTGTGATATCACCTTTTAGGCATAGATGTGATAGTTAAATGCAAATCTTAATTTTATTATATAAAATAAATTATTTATAAAAATAACTATTTTTATTAGCTAAATTATAAAATATTTATATTGGGTCGTTATTTAATAGTAAACGTTTAAGGATATATTTATTAGAAACTGTTACTCTAGTCAGAAAGCTGTTGTTTATGATATCTGTTTAAGATGTTTGGTTAATATGTCTAAATTTAATAAATTATAAGGAAGAATAAGAACGGCATATTTTATTTAATCACCGACGTCTTGGAATGGTCGCCCTTCCTCCTACCGACCGGGCCCGGTGTTGCTTAACTTTTTAAGTCACTTACATTCGAAACAAGCTCCCGGGCCATAAACACATCATAATCTACTACAACGTATTAATCATACTTTAACAGGGTTTATTAAAATAATTAAAAACACAAGCTTAAATTGTACATCCATAATACAAAGTAATACACAAAATTTATGTATTGTTAATTTAATTAATAATTAATTTTAATTAATTTACTGTATTGTTAACGGTTTAGAGTACCCTTGTTGAGAGCCAGTCCTAAAAATAGTAACAGGCCATACTTATACAATACATTATTATTGGAACTGAAGCAATATACAAAATTTCAGTTTCGTAGCGTAAGAAGAAGTGGGTTTAATTAAGCTGGCAATATTTAACCCGTAACAAACAAATATACTAACATACAAACAAACCCTGCATTTCGAATAAAAGCTTGTTAAAATACCATAATCTTCATATTTCCTTAATAACATCTTTTGATCCAGCCCGATTAGAAATAGCCTGCCTATTAACCACTCCATTTCCTAGTAACGAACCCAACCCGTGAGCCATAAGCGCAAACTCCTTGTTTGTAACAAATTAGAACAATTTATGAGCACAAAGATCCGGTCAAAGCTGGCCACATTCACAAACTCTCGTAAACTTCAAGTTTACTACACACAGCGGAAACGATAATAAATCTTCATGGAATAATCACATTTACAGCTAAGCTGAAAGTTTGTCGGATGTAGCTGGAAATAATGTACAGGGAGCTGCGTATAAGGTAAGATAAATTTATTATGGGCCTTTCATAATAAATAATAATAAATATCTCGAGACAACTCAGACACAGCTATCTGATTCCAAACTAAGCATTGCTTGTACTATGGTGATCAGATAACTGATAAACATACATAGGTACATATTTTTAAATACATATGTAGATATTTTTACGAGTACATCCAGACTCATAGAACAAACATGCCTGCTCATCTCAGAAAACTTTGACCAGGATGGAAATTGAACCCACGACATTTGGCAAGCAGGTTCACTAACTAGTAGATAAACCGGTCAGTGGCAGTTAATGGGTTATGATTCGACGAGTAAATCATATAACTACATCTGGGGTCACCCGCCCGTAGTAGTGACCCCGCGGTAGTGACCCGCCAAGGCGAAACGGAGAGCTAAACGAAGCGTAGCGGCAGTGCCTACCTTTTCTTGAAGCGTTTCGTGGATATTTCGAACCCTTATTTTTTTGATAAGGATATAATGTCAACAGTTGACTGACTAGCGAAAGGACAAAGCTACATTTAGTCTGTACATTTTGTGAATTAGGGCACGGAGAGTGTAAAGCGTGGCTCTATATGAGATCTGATAATTTTTTAGCATTACCTCAAAATCTCACCTTGGCAATATTTTACATGAAAATATTTTTGTTAGAATCGGCATTAATTTACTTAGGATAATGGATAATCACCTGGATTATTTAATTTTTCTAATTAGTACACTTAACTCACTCGTACTTCATGGGTGAATTAAATCTAATTCAGAGTCTCTCGACCACGATCACTCAACTCCAGTAATAGCGATGCAGTAGACTTTAACTACTAATAGCTATTAATTACTAGACTAATTAAACTACTAATGATACAATAAGCAATATGTACCAGGGTCCATCAAATACGTTATACGTTTATAAAATACGTTACCATATACGTTAATAAAATAATTTCTTCTCCTTTTTATTTTGACACCTTTCCATAACGGTGGTAGATTCCAAAAGAATTACGAAATTGTATTGTATTGTGTTGTGTATTGAAAATACTTACGTGAATTGAATTTGAGTTTTAATATGAAAAAAGTAGGCGATGTGCTACTCCAGACTAGATTATGTATGTATGTGCCGAATGCCATTCTGATCTGTTCAATAGTTTTTGCGTGAAGGAGTAACAAATTCATCCATCCATACATCATCACTAACTTTCGAATATGAAGTATAAATGCGCTAAGTATTACTAGAACTATTTTAACTATCTCGTTTTGCCTATACCTTTTATGGTTACTATTAGACTTTACTGATTTTTTAAATTAATAAACGTAACCCAGCTGAATATTTAAATTCAATTAGGTGAATTATTTATGAATTATATATCGTTCTCTCATATCACATTAAAATATATATAAAGATATATCGAATTTTCTGAATCTATACTAATATTATAAAGTTGAAGAGTTTGTTTGCTTGAACACGCTAATCTCAGGAACTACTGGTCCGATTTTAAAAATACTGTCAGTGTTATATAGCCCATTTATTGAGGAACGCTATATATGTACTCGTACGTATGTCATCACGATAAGAACAGTAGGAACGGAGTACCAATGAAGAATTATTCAAAATCGGAATGTTTTTCCTATTGAGAGCTTTCGCTGCGTGCGCTGCGTATACGGTTAAAGCTTCGCAAAAATCATGTATGGCAGAATTGTTCCTCTTTAAAAGTTCTAAAAAAATGTCCGAGACAGCATATGTCTATCTTTTGAGGTTAGCTCACTATAACCTTTTATATGCTAACCAATTTTTTTTCTAAAATTATGCATTTATTGCGAATGTGTTTTTATAAACACGATGTTAATCTTTATCCAAATAAATATGTTATTCATCACAACTATTTAATTTAAAACAAAATTGCCTTTACTTTATTCGATTTAAATGAATATCTTAAGAGATATCGCAGTTTTAAAATAACATCACAATAAATTAGTTTTTTGAGAATAACTTACAATCTACATAATAAATTATATGACCGAGTACTTACTCACCTATATAAACAAAGTCGCGAGTTAAAGTTAGCGTTAGCGCAAAGTAACTATTGCACGCGGACGAAGTCGCGAGCGGAAGCTAGTTTATTACAATTATTTACATTGTTATATTCAAACTCATCTCTAACTTTTTCAAAAAACCTTAGTAAACATAATACAGACAACCTTACATTATAACAATAAACAGAATACATAAATTAGGATATTTGCTGAGATCGATATAGTAAAACAACGGAGATTTCATGATACGCATAAGTCACCGTTTCCCAAACTACAAATATATTACAAAAAGTGTATAAATAAATAAAATAAAAAAAATCTACCCTAAATTAGTGACAGTCGTAGGTTTAAAAAAAATT
>DWJZ01010441.1:0-10116 GCA_018249125.1 Asbolis capucinus
TTTTACCCGTAACAAACAAATATACTAACATACAAACATACACTGCAAGTTAAATAAAAGCTTGTAAATATTATTCGCTTTTACACGCACGATGGTAGCACCCATGACCTAAGAACAAACATTTACCTGTCATCCCCTATCTCAGTTAGGTTACGTTAGGCTACGATTCAAATTTTGGCTTTAAAGTCTTTCAGCATTTTAATAGCTAACACATTTACCAGGTAATTGGTAAAAAAATTATAAAAAATATTAAAAAGTCCTTCTTGCATAATTATGAAAATTATTATTACAAATATATAAAAAAGCGGATAATGTATTGTCTGACTGTTCATTATTAACATTTTAAAATAATTAATTACGCTAATATTATAAACTATTTTGTTTTTTAATATGATTGTTTTTTTGAGGCGAATAGGCTCCGAAACTACTAGGCCGATGTGAAAAATTCTTTTACCATTAGAATCCTACATTAACCCTGATGTATATAGGCAAAAAGCATTTTCAAAAACGTTTGGGTTCCGTCTGAAAATTTCGAAAATGTAACTCAATGTGTAAAAAAAACAAAAAACTTATATGTCGTAAACTACAGCAACTATTGACAATAGAGCAAACTGATGTACTACAGTTTTATAGAGGACATCAATATCTACAAATAAGTCACAGACAACATATATCTAACTATTACAGTTAAGTCACAATAACTACTTATTTCCGGTAACTGGCTCTTCCGAAGCGAAGTGAGCGTTCACGGCTTCAACCCATCAATGACCTACTACTGAGCACTGGTCTATTCTTACTGAGGAGGCCTGGACCATTCTCCACCACGCTGCTCTAATGCGGATTGGTGGAAGAGTTAGTGGCCAACCATAGCATCGGAAGTCTCTATACCGCCCGTAGGCTGACATGGCTTAACGATTACGACACACTTACGACAACAACCTGGACCGACAGCTTAACGTGCCCTCTGAAGCACGGAAGAGTTAAATTTTTGCCACTAGCGGTAACTCATCCTCGTATCGACCGCGCCTGCTAATTCTTAACTTAACTTAACTTTTCAGTTATCGTAACAAGCAGGGCTATGAACGCTACAAGCGAAGAAGGGACCCTACCTTCTTTTCATTTAATAATTTTCCAAAAAGCCTTGGAGACAACAATTTGGTTGCTTCTTTTAAATAGCAACAATTGTACATAAAACAAGTCATTAGTAAAACATAGGCCGTACCGATGCCGTCTCGGAAACGTTACGTAATGGTCTAGATCTCGCAAGCGTCTCCTTGCTACGTAACCGTTTCGTTACATAGCATCTTTTATCTATTTTAACAAGCTTTTATTTAACTTACATTGTATGTTTGTATATTAGTATATTTGTTTGTTACGGGTCAAATCTTGCAAGCTTAATTTGACCCACTTCCTCTTACACTACGAAGCTGGAATTTTGCATATTGCTTCAGTTCCTATTATATGAATATATGTATATGATATGCATTTTTATGACAAGCATGACCTGGTACTACGTTCAGGATTGGCTCTAGACAAGGGAACTCCTCAATGGTTAACAATACAGTTATGGAATTTTGTATGTTTCTTTGTATTATGGATCTATAATTAAAGCTTGTATTTTTAAATATTTTTAATAAAGCTTGTTTATTCTAATATACCAGTTCAACTTACACACGGCCATTTGACCCCAAACTTAGCATTAACTTGTACTATGGTCAGAGCACTGATAAACATACATATATTTTAAAATATATATAGATATTTTGATTACACCATACACAGAACAAACATTCCTGTTCATCACAGAAAGGTTTGTTCTGGGTAGGGAACAGACGACGTCGGCTTAGTAGTCAAATTTACTCACCACTAAACACACAGGTCAGTCTTTCAAGCCCAGAAGGAATAGGACGAGTCAACGGCAGCCTACTTTTAAAATTATTTGAGTTCGCTTCAAGAGTAAGGCATATGTTCGTCACTTACGACATTTTGACAATTACATAACCAACGTGTAAGAGGAAACTAAATATTTCGTGCATCTGCTTGTTACATAATTTATATGTGAAACTTTAATTCAAACTTTTTCTGTATATACGGCTTAATAAAGCTTGAAAAGGTCATTGAACCACTTATTTGAGCAACAATAATAATTAACAAGGTTTATTAAAAATGTTTAAAAACACAAGCTTTAATAATAGATCTTTAATGCAAAGAAACACAAAATTTCATAACTGTATTGTTAACCGTTGAGGAGTTTCCTTGTCTGGAGCCAATCCTGAACGTAATATCAGGTCATGCTTGTCATAAAAATGCATTGTCATCCGGATGAAAACTATGCAAAATTTCAGCTCCGTAAGAGGAAGTGGGTCTAATTAAGCTTGCAATATTTTACCTGTAACAAACAAATATACAAACATACACTGCAAGTTAAATTAAAGCTTGTAAAAAAGCACTTGTATTGAGACGGTAAGTAAAAAATATTTGTATATATGTATGTATGTTTTTCATTTGTCTGACCACCATAGTTGAAACTAATGCTTAGTGTGGAATCAAATGGACGTGTGTGTGTGATTTTTATTATTTTATTTATTTATTTAGGCCAGTTCTCTTTCTTCTTCTTTCTTCCCGTTCCTTAATCATCCTTCTTTGAAATCTTCTGCAACCCATTCTAAAGCTATATGTTGTTGGTCTGGAGTACATTAGTATTATTATTAATTCCTTTTGCAAAGAAGTGTATTGTCTTCTGTCTTTATCTACTCTTTTTCTTCTTTCTTTATGGAATACAGGTACAAAAAAGATCTTATGCAAATATACCTCATCTGCATTCCCGCCATACTTGGCCTTACAAATAGTAATAAAAAATATAAATAAACAAAAATTCTAATCATTAAAATAATCACAAGAGAGATGTCATTAAATATAGCATAAAAAACATGAAATAATTACATAGAAGACACACAAGAATAAAATAAAATTACATAAAACAACATTATATATGATTTGATTTGTAATCAAATATACTAATATGCAAACATACAATGCAAGTTAAATGAAAGCTTGTAAAAAAGTACGGCACCCATATGTAGAGGGTACTAGTCGCGCTTGACAGATTTTAATATCAAAATGTATTCTAAGATACAACAAATATTAACAGTAGTTTTAGATTTTGACGTATACATACAATAATTCCCGCGTATCTCAGGAATGGCGGCAGTAACGGTACCTGACCTTGTTACAGTTATGCACGTAAAATGTCACGTCGCCTTGTGTGTGCTGTGAGCCGGTGAGCTGGTGAGCTAGTAGTGTAAGAACGAACTGATCAGTTGTGAACTGATGAGCTAGTGTAGCCAGCCGGTGGCCTAGTTGGTTAGCTGGTGAGTGAGTTGGAGAGCTAGTGAGTTGATGAACTGGTGTGTAGTGAGTGAGCCGGTGAGCTGGTGAGCTAGTAGTGTAAGAACGAACTGAGCAGTTGTAAACTGGTGCGCTAGTGTAGCCAGCCGGTGGCCTAGTTGGTTAGCTGGTGAGTGAGTTGGAGAGCTAGAGAGTTGATGAACTGGTGTATAGTGAGTGAGCCGGTGAGCCGGTGAGCTGTTGAGCCGATGAATCGATCAGCTAATGAGTTGGCGAGTTATGGAATTGGCAAATTGGTGAGTTGATGACCCGATGAGTTGGTGACCTATTGAGTTGAGGACCTATTGAGTTGAGTTTGTAAATTCAGTCACTGAGTTGGCGAGCCGATGAACTATCGAGTTGATGAGCCAGTGAGCTGATGAGTTCATGAGCCAATGAGATGATGACCCAATGAATAGTTGAGCAGGAGAGCTATGTGAGTGAATTCACGTCACCGTGAAACGTATTTGCGGCGACCGGAAAGTGATTGTTGCGTTACTTCCTAATGACTTCTGATGCGGCTTGCGGCTGCGGCTCATTTATGTAGCATGCGGCTCTACACCCACACTCATACATTTCACTTTAGTCATACGTACCTATTACTAACTCCCTCCTATTAGGTGCAGTTAGTTGCTTGTTTAAAACTTAAATTTAGTATTTATTCAACTTTTAGTAATAACAATAAAATAATTAACAATTAAAGTGGCTTAGTACAACCTCTCTTTTTCTCTCCGTCTTTCAGTCATCTTCTATTTCATTCTTACTCGTATGTCGCCCGTCCTGAAGCGGTATGTTGTTGGTGGTGGGTCAGTAGGTGTCGTCAGAATCAGATTTTTTAAGAAATGTGCCGCTTTTTTTGTTTATTTCGCTTCTACCCGCGAGTCTATTACTTCCTGGCATTAACGCGTTAGCAACTCCAGTCTAGTGTGGCTAATAACCATGAGTGGAGCCCAACAGGTGATCTGTCTCTTTGTTTTAGGGTTGCCAACCGTACTATATACTATAGTGTTGTTCTGTATTTCGGGACTCCATACTATATACTGTTCTAGTAATATATAGTACGTGAAAGTCCTATATTTCAGTACAACATATCAATGTTTATATTTTGAAACATTGAAACTTATAAAAAACGATTCCACAATTTTAAAACCGCCTTTCGTTCGCCTGCCGTAATGTGCGTGTGCGTGAAACAAAAAAAATATTTAAAAAAATGTGTTAAAAATTTGATCATTTTTTATTCTCTCCATAAAGTACTATATTTTGTTAGCGTACTATATTTTTAAGGCGTTTTTTTAAATAAAATACTATATTCAAACAAAAGAAACTTGGCAACCCTAGTTTGCTTGCTATTAACATAAAAAAACAGGTCAAAGCCGCAGCCGCTTACCTCAGTTGCACACTGCAGTCGCACGCCGCACCCGCACGCCGCAGCCGCATGTCGCAGCCGCAGGCAGTACTCCAATATATTGAAAACTAGATCGCATTAATGTTTCGTAGAAAACACCGCATAAGTAACTTCATGCCTTGTCGCTGTTTCGTACGCCTTTTTAAATACCTTTCGTACTTATAACTGCATACAATGATTTAATACAGGGGTAAACAACCCTTGGTCCGCGGGCCGCATCCCGCCCATTGACCATTTTGAAAATAAATTTTTAACACTTAGAAGGTCACTGTGCCAAAATAAAATAATACAATATAAAACGCATTACGATACAAAAATTGAGCAAATATATAATAACATTACATACACTTTTAAAACGTTAAGTAGATTTCATTAACTATAAATAATGCTAATCTACTATGTCAAAAATCTAATTTAAAATTGACCACTTAATTCAAAAGGTTGCTTACCCCTGGTTTAATAGATTTAATGTGATTTGCTATTATCCCAGTTTAAATTTGACTGATCCATTGGTCTAGTGGTTAGTGGCCGGGTCGTAGGTTCGATTCCCATCCAAAAAAATTTTTTTGTGTTAAGCAGGAATTTCTTCTATGTCTGGATGTTATAAAATTGTATAAAAAGTATATGTTCATAAATATATTCATATATTTATCAGTTGTCTGATCACAATAGTACAAGCTAATGCTGAGTTAGGCATCAAATGGCCGTGTATGAGTTGTTCTAAAATATTAAATTAATATATATTTACTGTTTATTTTTGGAAGTTAGTTTCCAGTGCAAATGTCGGAAGTTTTATGCCGTCCGAAGGCATGGCTTAACGATTGCTATCAAACGCCTTTACGTGCCCTCTGAAGCACAGAAGTGCCATGAAATTTTTGCCAATCCTCCCACCGACCGCGCCCATTGCTTAACGTTTGCAAAACGCTTACAATCGAACCAAGCCGCCGGGCCATGGACGCGTCCATTTATTGTCCAATAAATTTAGGTACTAATAAAATACTCACATATATTTTTCATTCGAAACCATGTCTCAATATTTATCCTTTGTCTCAATCGTTGACTCCTTCGACAGATTACGTCGACACTCGACAAGGGCTACCAAAACAACTGGGCACTGATGACTCACACAAGAATGTGTAACAAGATTTATGTACCGAGTCTTAAAATGCAACAAAATCCAATGCCCCTGTAACATTAAAATGCTCGAGTACTTACAAAATTTCATCACCACGATGACCGACCCAAAACTGTCCCATTGTTGAGCTCAGATCCTGGTAAATTTAAGTATTAAAGTCAAAATTAAACTATTTATTTCATCACATCAGCCTGTTCTTCTTCACCAGTTATATTGATAAAAAGTATTACATGTGTTATTCCAGATTATAATCTATATCTGTGATAAATTTTATTCAAATCCATTCAGTAATTTTTTGTTACATTTTCGCGCAAAAAATACTGAAAAGATATGGACTAAATTTCAATAATGTATAGATTGCAATCTAGAATAACACAATTTCATCAATACACCACTCGGACGGTTACGCGAGCTGAAGGTCGTAATTGTAAAATTAGACCTGAGTACAGGATTCCACCTGGCGCCCTTCTAGGAGACCATCTTCAGACCTGAAACTCCTAAAAACCATGATAATATAAATAAATATAATAATAACCACTTCAATTTTATTAGTGAGTATACATAGAGGTTATGACGAACTCACCTGTGACGTTCGCCCTCAATTATAGGAACTGCATAGTCTCACAATAATTGACTTGTACACTGTTATTTAATAGTACAACAGACTTCACTATCAAGTCTAGACGCTATTGAAGCGATATGATAATGAAACTAATGATAAAAAGAAGATAAGTCAATTAGCAATTTTATTAGTGAGTATAGTTAGAGGTTCGAACGAACTCACTCGTGAACTTCATCCTCAATTATAGGAACTGCATAGTCTCACAATAATTGACTTGTACACTGTTATTTAATAGTACAACAGACTTAGTTTAATCTAGACAGACTAGACTAGGTTACGTTAAGTCTATATTAAACATTTTAAAATTGGTACGGGTACTCACTCACTTAACTAAACTCTAGCTACAACCAACTTTATCAAAAGTCAATTTAAATATCAATTATTTCAGTGGTTTCAACCTGAAAGTGTAACAGACAGACACAATTATTTACACATTTATACTATTAATACGAAATTATTAACATTTTTTTGCTTGATGTCATGCTAAAAAAATTATCACTATTGTTTTTTTATTTGTGAGCTAACTTATAAGAGGTTAATATTAATTACAACGCTCCTATAAAATCCATTTATAAATACTATACTAAGGACCGATTTAAGTAACCATTACCTTACCGCGACAATAACAAACTTCATAATCGAACCAAACAGGAAGGTTTAGAGAGAGTCCATCTCGAAAGCAAATCCGTGTCACCAGCGACTGCACACAAATTGAACAATGAGGCGAGCGGGCCCGAAAAGAAAATTAATTTAGGTATTGGTGTCGGCCGACGAACCCACGATTGTGAAACGTTATTGCTCAGTACTGTGTAATACCAACACAATACGCCAGTACGACAGTACGCCGATACGACAAACCGGACTGACCGAACAATCTTGTGATGAAACAGCTCTATATCTTTCCTTGTTTGATGAGCTTGGAATTTACCATCAGGTGAGATTGTAGTCAAGCACAAATTTATATTATATAAAAAAAATGCCGTAGCAAAACAGTTTGAACAAAACTCTCTCGAACCGGAGTCCTGGTTTAAAATTTTGGAAAAAAAAAACATTGTAAAGGCACCTGCACTCCTCAAACTTCCTCGTAATGATTTCAAAGCTGTGTGAAGTCTACAAATCTGTACTTATCCAGCACTGGGCTATGGCCACTTCACATTGTGACAGGAGGCCCGAGGTCAGAAGTCGGACAATGTTAATGATGAGAAAAAAAGCTAGAGTAAGCTTGACCAAAAGCTGTTTGTATGACGCCATAGTAAGTCCAAGCATTGGTATCGTCCACTATATTCGCGGCTTTAAACGATTGTGAATGATCGGTAAAGTTAACCGACAGTAAGCTGGAGGAAGTGGAAAGGTTCATAACCACATCCGTGCCTCTGAGGTACGTAAAGTCGTCAATTCCGGTGGCTATCGTCAAATGGCAATTTGAACTTTGAAGCCTTCGACAGCAACTTTTAGCACATTTCAGTATCAGGTGGGATCGCAGTCACGTCCTAACTTATTTAACATAAAAAAACTCATATCACAAACAAAACTATAAGTAACGACGTCAAAATAAATAAAACTAAACCTTGTATCGAAATCAATAAATTCATAGCTTCTTAACGCACTTTATGGAGATGTTGGCACGATCGGGTACAATTACAAAAATCGCTGAGCGCACCATACGAACGCAGTCAGTAATTGGAAGCGGAGATCTCGAGGATCAGAGCCTCGGGCGGTATGAATGAAAGCCGCTCACAGCCATCGCACTACACCCACCAATGAACCCAACATACACACCGAAAGTTTCTACACACGCATTATGGCGCGTACATTGCAGCATTGTCTCTCAATCTTCAGAAACGGTACTCACATATCCAGCAATGGATGTTGCACGGAGAGACACTTAGTTTTTGAGGGTACGAAGTTGAAAGCCTTTAAGGATATTGACAGGAACGGAACAAGTTTTTCCAGTTGGCATCATCGTAATATCACGGTTATTATTGAAACACGCCGTGCCCGCGACAGGTAAGTAAAGCATTTATCATGAAGAATGTTTACCTAAAGAACTGTACCCATTACCATGAGAATTGATTGCGACAAGTCGGGTCATTTTTATAAGGTTCAATTTATTGAAAAAAGTCGCATTGGAACGCGTGTAACTGTATTTGGAAATAACGCGGCCCATTGTTACTCTGACTCGCAAAGAAAGTGTTCCGTACATGTATAAAAACGGTTTTGTATCGTTTAGAAAAACGGGAAAAAAAGAAAAAAAATCACTTACTTACATGGGAGATCCTTTAAATATTTATTCTGTTCAGTATTTTAGAATTCGTTGTTATAGCGGCAAAAAAATACATCACCTGTAAAAATTTCAACTGTCTAACATGAGATATTTACTGGTGACAGACTGACAGACAGACAGACAGCGTTGTCCTAGCCATAAAGCCCTGTTACCCTTTTGTGTGCGGAACCCTAAAGGGTGCTAACATCTCAATAGCAGAGAGAGACTTGGAACACCTTTCCAGGTGACCGGTAGTAGAAAAAATTCTCCAGCGCATCAGTAGTTCAGAAGGCATTTAAACCATCAGCCTCGGTAGTTATCGAGCTTTGACAGCTTCAAAACTTCTGCCACTTAGGTTGGCCACTAACTCCATATTAGTGTAAACCTTCTTGTCTAGTGGTTAGTGAACCTGACTACTACACCGGCGGTCGTGGGTTCGAATCCCACCCAGATCAAACTTTTCTGTGATGAGCAGGAATGTTTGTTCTGTGTGTCTGGGTGTGTATTAGAAATATCTATTTGAGTATGTATTTAAAAAAGTATATATGTATGTTTATCAGTTATCTGATCACCGTAGCACAAGCTGACGCTTAGTTTGGGGTCAGATGGCCGTGTGTGAGTTGTCCAAATATACATATTTATTTATTTATTATGGCGACAGGCACAATTAAATATACAAATGTGTATTGTTTGCCAGACGTGCTTATTTATATGTGTGCGTATGTGTGTGCGCGGATGTATGTATGCTTGTGTATGTATGTGTGTATTTTATATAATTTTAGTTTTTAAATAGATTTGATTTTGGAAATATCAATAAGATTATAACGTTCAATAGGAAAACTATTTCGGATAGGTTCAACTGAACTGGTAAACAATTTCTTACGTCGAATATACATCAATTAAGTCCTAATGGTCACGTTTATTCAATAATTCATTTATTCAATCAAATAATAAATGATAGAAGCGAGATTGATAAGAAATGCTTGTCTGTAATCTATCTTTCGACAGATTTTGTGAAATGAAGCAAAAGGTTTTGTAGCCCTGTCTAAAACATATTACTAGAGCTAACACTTTCTGATAGATTTGCTCCGTAGGTCTTTGCAGAAGGATTATTATATTTTAGTGAAGCTCGTCTGGCTGGCTACCATCCTCCTGCTTGAGTCAGCCGATTCGTCGTGTTCCAGCTGGGGATTGAGAGCCAGCTCTCCTCTTTTTCTTTCCGTTCTTCATCCATCCTACTCAGCCGCCAAACGATTCGTCGTGTTCCAGCTGGGGATTGAGAGCCAGTTCGCCTCTTTTTCTTC
>DWJZ01010442.1:0-10115 GCA_018249125.1 Asbolis capucinus
GACAATGCATTTTTATGACAAGCATGACCTGATACTACGTTCAGGATTGGCTCCAGACAAGGGAACTCCTCAACAGTGAACAGTACAGTTATAAATGTTTGTGTGTTTCGTTGTATTGTAGATCTATAATTAAAATTTGACTTTTTATTATTTTTTAATAAATTATAATACGATTGAATGTCAGCCAGAGTATCCTCAATACTGTAGTCCCGGGAACTTTTAATTATCTTATAATTTTAAGTTAGGTTTCTGAGGACGAATCTCGTTTTAATTAGTTCACAAACTTGATATTGAATTTGTATCGTTGACTGTAATTTTAATTTTAACTTCAGTTAATTTTATTTGGACGCCTTTATTTTCACGCTTTTACAGTGTGGGGTGTTGAGAAAGATTAATCTTTGGATGGATTTAAATCCATTTTCTAAAGGGGAAAAATACAATGTATAAGTTTGCTTTAGTATACAAATTGTGTGTTACAACTAAGCAAGGTATGAAATCGGCCAAGTGCACAACATAGTCTCACATTTTTTTACCCAGACCTACTAATAATAATGAGAAAAGATTTAAAGCCGTTTTGTATTTTTGTATGTTTATAACGAATTAACTCAAAAAGTATTGATCCGATATCAAAAATTCTTTCACCATTAGAATGTTACATTATCACTGAGTGATATACGCTATATAAATATCTAAAAAAAAGATATCCTTAACTCCTTACTAAAACTTAAATTATTTAACCCAAAGAGAAAAGAAAAAAAGTACTGTAAAATGTGTTTGATAGCAAGCGCTGCAGAAACAGTCGATGACAGATCAGAGAAATGTTCTACGATACTGAAGGACATATCGATATGAACAAAAGCTTCGCCTTACTATATTATCTCCCAGTATATATGTATGTAGTTTTGCCAGTATAACAAGTTTTTAGAATATATAAGTTAATAGAAATATCGACTACATTCAGATTTACTCTTTGTTTATTTCAAAATATAAAACACAAAATGTCCACCCGTGCGAAGCCGGGGCGGGCCGCTAGTGTTTAATAAGTTAACACTTGACTATGAAACTACCTGATGGTAAGTGGCGTCGCAGTCTGTGATGGTAAAGCGCACTCATTTAATAAAAGCCTCTCCACTCTTCATGGACCCAGGACAGTCATAGACCAAGTTTTAGTAATCAGGATATTTTTTTATTCTCTGTACTAACCACTCAAATTTAATATTACCATAAAACACTACCATTTCGACGAAAGAAGTAGTGTTGATTAACACTTAGCAACAAGGACTAGTTTTCTAATAAAAAAAAACATCAAATTCGGTACATCCAGTAAAAAGTTATGAGGTACCAAATATAACGAACTGCGACATCAAATTGAAAACCTCCTCCTTTTTATATTAATTAAAGATTAGTACTACTGAAGTCCTACACAAAGAAACAGCTTAAGTTCTTTAAAATTTTTAATCTACATCAGACCATTTAATCGTAGAGATGATGTTAAAACTTCAGCCTCTCAACTCAACTCCTGCACCTCGCCCCGGCCCGCCCCGGCCCTGTGCTGCATGGCGCGCTGGCAGTGACGAATGCGCTAACTTATATTTTCGAACCAGATTCCACGCAAGTGATAAGCGTTAGAGCGCCGTGTCGCGTTTCATTGCTATCTTGGTTTGAAATGTTGTTACGATGAGCAGACTTCTTATACCATACGACATAATTTAAATATAATTTTATTAATTGACATTTTATTGACATTGTAAACATAAATTAATTTAATTTCTAACATATTCATCTATTTTTCGTAATTTTTACTTATACTAGTGAATTGGAATATCCCGTAATAATAGATATAGTTGGATTATATAATAAAACAAAAATTAAAAATATATATATTAAACTGGACATGCCACCGACTTCATCCGCGTGGAGCGGTTTTCATCCGCTATTTTGCCTTCAGTCGTTATTTCAAAAACACCATACAAGTATTTTCTTTTCTTATGAATTGTGTGTATACAAAATTTTATCTTTATCGACGACGAACGTTTAGACAAAATGTAATTCAAATAAATGAAGAATAACGTAGTAGTAAAACTCCTGCGAGTACTTCATAAAGAATTCGATGAAAACCCATTTCGAACAAGATTTTCCCAGAAAGCCATCTTGACAAGCGTAGAGGATTATTACCTCAATATCAGACATCAATGTGCCCCTCACGCACGATGTGTGGGGCCCACCGTGATGACTAGACCGTCCCCCACGGTCATACAATTACTGTTGTAATGATGAAGATGGTGGTATTTTCTATCTCTTTCTAATAACTGAAACCATGTAAATGAGCTAAAACGCCGTCTCTTGTCCTTTAGCCGATCCCAAAGCCCCACAAAGAAAGAGACCTGAATGCGGAGTATTGCCGACCGCTTTTGTGTTCCCCGTGACTCGCGGAAATGGAAATATATTTGCCAGACATTTAAAATACCTTCCCAGTGCTTAGCGTTTCAGCTTCAGTTTTAATTTGCTTTAATTCCTTCGTACGGATTTCCGTTTACCGTTCTTTGCAGATTATATCGCTTTGTAACATTTAACAAGCCGAGTCCAACCCTTATTGGCCAGCTAGTTCGCCTGTTGTGTACCAATTCAATTGGTGTATTTAATTAGGATGTAACTTTTTGTTTTAATTAAAGTTTCCTGGCTTTGTTGGCCGCGCAAATTGCTGCGAGCTCATAAAACTAACTAAATAATTAAAGAGTTGTTGAGAAGTTATTTGTGAAAATTGCGAGCTTAATTCACCAGTATCAAGTTGTCTGATTCGCGGCGAGGAGTGCGGAGTTCAATCCTTAAAGCCAGTTCCTCCAGCTCGAAAGTTTCCGATATCTGGATGGGTTTGAACGAAAATGATAAATCGAAATTTTATTGTTAACATTTTCCTCGCGATACATTTCTGTTTTAAAACTTATTGTGGCATTTAACGTGGTTGGAGGTTTCCATTTCTAAGTTCATATTGATACGTCTTGTTGTTGTAAGACTGTATTAATATCATTTTAAAATAATAAATGACTGATTAGGGTGCATATTATTCCGTTCTACAGTTATGTGCATATTATTCGGTACTACAGTTTTGTGCATATTATTCGGTACTACAGTTATGTGCCTATTATTCGGTACTACAGTTATGTGCATATTATTCAGTACTACAGTTATGTGCATATTATTCGGTACTACGGGGACCGAAATCCCTTGTAATTTCTTCATTGCACTCTCGAAGGTATGTGAAGTCTATCAATTCGCACTTGGCCAACATGGTGCAGTATGGCCTAGAGTAACGCTATTATCACTAGTGATGTCACATGTCCCACTCCAGAGCCCAGTAGTGGGACGCGGATGTTAATGATGAATTTAATTTAACAAAACAGCGCTAAATCTGTTCCCCAACAAGTGTTTCTCGCCCTATTGATCTCGTACTCCTATTGTTCTGATGTCAATTGCATCGCTTCTAATTCCTTGAACCAGCAGGTGATTCCTTATTAATGGATCTTGGTGTCTCCTTCACAATACAATAGACTATCTGTGTTTAATATATATTTTAAGATGTCTTGATGATTTTTCTCTGATTAAAAAATAAATAACTTTTATGTGCAATTAATAAAACAGTTTTCAATATCATCATCTCAATCCATGACGGCCCACTATTGAACATGGGTATCTGCTCTGAATGAGAAGGTTAAGGCAATAGTACATTAAGAATAATATTTATTGATATTGAAGAGGTGATAGTAGTTAAGAATTCGGCCTGGGTACCAATCACAGGGCGCGTACTTCTGACATTTAGGAGTTACGTGCGTTTTAGGCATTTAAATGTCACTCGCTATAACGGTGAAGGAAAACATCGTGAGGAAGCCTGCGTGCCGGGGAGCTTGCAAAACTGAAAGGTGTGTGAAGTCTGCCAAGCCGCACTTGGTCTACGTCGTGGACTGTGGACTTGTGCCCCTCCCATTGTGAGTGGACACCCGAGCCTGGTAATGAGACAATTATGAGCTGCCCTGATGATATATGAGAAGAAATAATATCACGTATGATAATATGATTATGTAATTAACCCCGTTGCTGTAATTATTGGCTCCTGTTGTAACATTAATGTCCCACTTGCTTTATTTTTTTATCGTCCTGCGCGTGTAGGTCCCACTTCTTTTACTGGCAGACAAACCGTTAGTAAAAACCCAGTCTGGTGTTGCCTAGTCAAAGTCAAAATATTTTATTTCATCATAGAAACATCGAGCTCGCTTATTAAAGATCAGGAGATTACATACAGAATATTCATATGTTCTTATTAAGATAACTTAAAATTGGTTACTGATTTAAAATTCATAACCAATCCTGCGCTATTGCCTAAAGTCTCGGTACACAGTTTCTATCTACAAACCATCGGCTTTGCTACAATATTACAATATTGCTTAGCCTAAGCAATCCATAGGGAGTGGTAATGTACCTGGGCGGTGATCAGATGACCCGTCTGATCGTTTGCCAGCTTAAAACATAATAATATAATAAATTGCCTGATTGCAAACCGATGTTTTGGAGAAGAAACTGTTTTTTGTGACTGTGATTTAATCTTATTCATCGTATCCTTACATCGTAACTGGAAGCAGGGTTCGCCACGTGCCTATAAGAGAACTCCTATGACTTGCCATCATTCTGTGTTCCTCAGAAGGCACATGGAGCTGTCAGCGGGAACACCTCAATCCATCACCCGGGGCGCAGGTGCCGAAGTACTCTTCATTACGTGTACAATGAAACAATTCTCATTCTTCGTCTTTGTTGGCCGCAGATTGTTCCTCCACCCGCAGATGATGCTGGGTATAATTAAAAAATGAGGGAGGACTTAAGAGGGAAAATTTAAAATAAGATTTTAAGCTGATCTACTCAAGTGGGGCGCAGAATTACGAGGAGATATTTAAAGTTGGAGAGTTGTTTCTTGATGTTTTCGAATTTTATATGGTTCATATATTCTGGTTTATACGTAAAAGTAACATTATGTCGTTGATATTTCCAGCGGTTATAACGATCAACTAGGTATCTACTTTATATAAAAAAACTAGCTTTTGACCGCGGCTTTGCTCGCGTTAAGAATTATTATTCATGGGGTGGAATTTATCAAAATCCTTTCTTAGCGGACGCCTACGTCATAATCTACCTGAATGTCAAATTTCAGCCCGATCCCTCTAGGGATTTGGGCTGTGCGTTGCTAGTTCACTACGTCAGTCACCTTTGAGTTTTTTATATATTCAGATTTGATATATAAATCACTTTTTTGTTTATTTCTATATGGCACTAACTCGCCGGGCAGACGATGTCCAACAAAATATTTTATAACATAACTCCAGACCTTCAACATGGATATAGTCTTAAACCAACCTGGAGACAGATTTTTATCACGATAAAATGAGCGGTTTGATCTCTTGGCATAACGAATTAACAAAGACACACACATATTTAGTATATACATAACAATAATTATTATATTATAAAAAAATCCTTAATTACACTATAGATAAAGATCGAGAAGAGCTACAAAATATTTCAAGAAACGACTTTCATCGACATGATTCGAAGCTTATTTTTTTACTAGACGTTGTTTGAAGATCGAATGTCCTTTTCACAGGCCTCGCCGTATATTTGGCACTTGTTACGAGGATCCTCTTGTACCTCTTGAGCCCTTTAATTGTTTAGTGTAGACTTTGACAAGCCCTCCGGGAGGGCCGAGAGTTTAGTTAATGGGCAGGATCATTTTGTTTAAGCTACTTAATGTTTAAAGTTGAAATGAGAATAGTTTTTGGTATTTGAACACAGGATGCGCCTGACTTGTTTAGTAGGTCAATACATTTATAATATTATAGTTATAAGCTGACTATTAAAATTTGTTTCAATAGCATATACTTAGTAATATATATTTTTTGGTTTACTATTAATTTTTATTCTAAGTTTCCTTTCGTTTATCATTCTAAATAAATAGTTATATTTGTAAACACATAACAAGGATTCACTTTTAATTTTTTTATAAATTGTATAAATTATGACAAAAACCAAATAATTGAAACCGACATCAAAAACACCTCAGAACATGTGTCGAAACGTGAAAAATATTAATAACTACAATATAATTTATTGATTTTATCAGTAACAGAAAGACGTTGAATTTATTTATTTGCTTATTGGAATGCCAACACGAGATACAACTTTCATAATTCAGATAGAAATACAAGTAGATATAATTTACCAGCTCCTACAGTCAAAAGGCAGTCGCAGCATGTCCTATAGTAAAATTTTGTATTTGTAAGGCATCTATACGAAAACAAAGCATAACACAAAAAGAAAAAAAATTAAATAAGACTCGAATAAATTTCTTTTCTTTTTTTCTTTCTAAAATATATAACGAAATTATGAACTTAATCAAGTATTAAGAAGACACGCCAATTAGCTAGAAAGTGTTCTTAAGATTGTTAGTACTTCTAGTGTGGATAAAAAAATAAAGCCGACTTATTTCATCGAATCTAGCAATGTTACAATAACGATACATTTATCTCACAAACAATTATAATAACAATATGTGTTTACTTCATTTCTTCTCCAGCATTTGACTTTGGTTCTCGTTTATTCTCAACCGTTATCACGAGATTACCAAACCTCTACCAGGGCCTTGAGAGCTTAACGTATCAAGACACTTTTCCTTGTTTCTTATAAAACAAAATAAATTTAAATGTTGAAGAAAATTTTATTTTTAACTCCGTAATTTATTAAAAACATTCACCAAGCATTTTTATAAAAAGATGCATAATGCTCGAAACATACTGAGGCTGAATAACTATACTATTTAGTCAGACAGGTAACATAATTATATTGATAGGTACCTGAAAATGGGAACTATTTTATAACAAGAATTACAAATAAGCTACTACAGGAAGGATTGGCGCCATTTGCTCACACTTAGGACGTTTTATGACTAATGAATCAGTGAATCAGTGACTTTGAGATGAATCGACAATTTATTTATTTAATGTTACCTGTTAACGACTTATTAAGCGAATCTATTTAAGCACATCTACTCAATTCGTAAATAGCAATAGCAAAAAAAAGCCAACCACGCTTTGGACAAACACATGAGCGACGTATTGGTTCCTAACACGAAATGAACGCATTTTATTTGTTGGCTTTTAGCAGGCTCAGTGTGTATCTGCCTGAATGGTGTCTCGGTGCTTCAGAATTATGCTCGTCGGCGAATAAATGGAGACTGAAGTTAAACCTGTCTCATCTACTTAGCAGTGTTAAGTGTTCGCTGGAAATTCATTACACTAACAGTTGATGCGCTCGTCCAACGACACTTACTCTATTTTATCGTACTATCAGTATTTGTTATTGTCGATTGGATTTATCAATATGTCACTTGTACGAAACATTTTGTATTCGTGCTCAAATTTAAAACTAATGTACTATTTTACAAACTATGAACATATACTTTTACTTGCAGTGTACGAGTATGTATGTAATAATAATAAAATTATAAAGGACTTACATGGACTTAAGGTTAAAAATTTAAATTACATTATTTAATTAATTAAATATGTTTGCTCGGGTTATTTGGTAGTTTTTAAAAAGTGTGATCTAGATTTACGAACGCATATTTTATAACATATGCATTGAACAATATTGCACGTTGTCTCTGCAGATACCAAAATAGAATTGGCATATGTGCAGGCCTTCACTGATGGTTTACCTAAATGTGTAAAAAATATATATGTTTTAGGGAGGCAATAAAACAACATACATTTCTACTTAGTTAAGACATTTTATTACTTTTTATTCTCACTAAATAAATATCTGTATGAAAACATAGGAATCCGCGTGAAAATTTCGACAATGTAACCGAACATGTGAAAAAGTACCAAAAAAATCCTTATATGGCGTACGCTGCGGAAATGATTGACAATAGAGCAAAGTGATGTACTACAGTTTTATAGAGGATATCAATATGTACAAATAACTCCGTGATACTGTATGTCTAACTGTTACAGTTTTCTGGTAACTTGTTCTTCCGAAGCGAAGCGAGGGCAGTTTCTAGTATATTATAAAGGCGAAAGGTTATGAAGATCGTTGGATGGATGTTTGTTACTTCTGCACGCTGAAATTACTGAACGTATTTGAATGTAATTTCACTTGGGGCTAGATTATAGTCTAGAATAACACATAGAGTACTTTTATTAAATTTGTGGGCAAAGCCGTGGGCGGAAACTTGTCTAATGAGCAATTTAATATTCACTTAAACTGCTACTACACTAGACTGACGAGAGTATCCGCCGACACTGCAGGTCTCAGGTCTAAAGGTACGGACACATTGTTCGTGTGTTCTGTTATACGCGCACCATCACTAACACTCAGGCACTATCACTGAGTCATACAGTCAAGTCATGCGGTCGTGTCCTTGTCAGCCGTCTCACTGTCGCCGTAGTAATAAGACGAGAGTGTAAAAATCCGCATTATTAATTACTACTAAACGGTTGATATGGTAACGCGAAAGTTGAAAAATATTTTGTGTTACCTTATTTGAATGTAGTAGAGTTAGTGAAGTAGAGTTAAATGAAAGGAAAGGAAAATCATTCATACTTACAAATAATTACACAAAAAAGAAATTGCAGTTAAAAACAATACGTTAAATACAATTAAAAGATTTATTCTGTACAAATCGCACCGGCTTGAGCATTTACCAGCTATGGAGGGGCTTTAAGATAGGAGGTGCCGCCTGCATCTTGTTTTACGTTACACTTATGACCTTCTGCTTCTCAATGTGTAAGAGCTTCGATTCAGCATAAGATATTCGTTATATAAAACTATTCAGTCTTCGCTACTCCATTTATTCCTCGGAGCCGCACGTGTGAGGAGGTGCTCGCCGTAAATCCTTCGTGATCCGAGATTTTCATCCAACTACGTCTAAATAAGCATAAGTATCTATTACAAATCCCTTCGAGCGGATTCCCCTTAGTTCTTTAAAACTTTCTTGAAGAGATTTAAAGTTTCCTCTCTTTTCGAACTTATTAGTGACAGCCTGCGAACTGACTTCAACGATCTCCAACACAGGTCGGTGGATCTATTCTGTTTTAATAATCTAGTCAGTGCCCCATTTGCCTGAAACCTTAGGATGACCTACATTTATTCGCATTCTTTCAAAATTCACGTCTTTTTTGTAACCGAAAATATAATATTTTGGCCCTTGTATGTTTAATAAGTGTCATTTTGTAAATGTAAATCTGGAAAGCTTACAAAACTCTAATTTAAGGTATACAATGCAATACACTAATGTCTTTATTATCGACTTTAAAAAAAGAAGAGGTATTCAATTCGTGTGTATTTTTTTAATGTACATATGTTACCTCAGAACGTTTTACTGAGTGGACCGATTTTAACAAAAGCTGCTGCTTGCGATGTAATCCCATTTTTTTCCTTTTAAATTTTTTTTTTTACCGGATATCTTTTGACTGGGTGGATCGATTTTGATAATTCTTTTTTTATCTCAAAGGTAATACTTGTCCCGTAGTTTCATGATATTTCAAGTATGTTGATTTTAGAGTTAATAGTTTTTTTTTGTTTTTCTTAATGTACGTTCATAACTTTATATTGGGTTCACCGATTTTGATGATTCTTTTTTATTCAAAAGCTATTACTTACAGCCTACTGCCATGTAATTTTGACCGACATCTGACGGGCAGATTTTGAGTTATCTTTAATAATGCGAATTTAATTGGCTGCGACTACGTTGAGAATGGTATGTTACCTCAGAACTATTCTATGCGTGGACCGATTTTGATAATTCTTGTTTTGACCGAAAGCTGTTTCTGGTCATGACCACATGATCATTTGATTTTGATCGGCATCTGACGAGTACTTTGGGAGTTATTCTTACTTTTGGTATTTCTTTTTTAATTCCTTTTCTCATAACTCTTTATTGGGTGTACCGCACGTTCATTGAACGACATATGACGGGTAGTTTTTGAGTTATTAAAATTTTTTTTTTCGTAATATTCTTTATCAAGTTTATATCGGGATTACGATTTTTATAATTCTTTTTTTGTTTAAAAGCT
>DWJZ01010443.1:0-10115 GCA_018249125.1 Asbolis capucinus
CAGAAAATAAAATAAATAAATAAATAAGCTCTTATTATTCCTATCAACATTACAATATTTCATATACATTTTATTTACAATCCTTTAGTAATTATATGAATATGGTATTATATATATTATCATTTTGCGCAAAAACTATTTAATAATAAAATAACTTGCCTGTAACTCTATTTATAAAATAGTCCTCCCAAACGTGATATTTGACAGTCCTAACACCTCGAATCATGTCGCTGATAAGACTGACCCGGGCGTCCTTGTGTTTCATCAGTTCAGTGCTCAGCTCGCCGATTTTATTGGCTATCACCTTGTTTATTGGTATCAAGATTATTGAGAAACCCACGCCGGCCAGAAACGACACGCCCACTTGTTGATATAAAAGGAATAACGTAATTGCCAACTGAAATTAAAACAAAATTATTCTAAAATTAAGATATTTCATTACAAAAATTTATGATTACGTAAATTTATTATATAAGTCGAGGCCTAGGGTGTCGCTTGTTAATGATCGGTAAAGATAGCCAACATTATCGATTGTTATTGTCAGATGGCACATGTAAAACTTTGTTAGCAGTCATCAGACTGCATAAAAACTTCCAACACTTGGATTGTCCAATATCCCCTTTACCAACCCACATCGGAACACCCAAGTACTATCCCTTGACTTCAACTTATTGATGGCCCACTACTGAGCTTTCCTACTGAGGAGGCCTAGAGCATATACCACCATGTGCTGCCATGCAGATTAGTGAATACATGCCCTACACCTCTTTAATTCTGGAGAGAAACATGCTCCACAGTGGGTCATTAACAAGCAAAGGCCAAAACAATACTTAGGCAATGCTTACTTAGTATACCCACCTGCAATGGAATACTCCAGAGTGCATGAAAGCTTGGACATGAGTTCACAATTCTATCAGTATCAGTTGACATAAAGTTAGTGATCTCGCCAATAGAGAATGATTTGGTTAAATCAGTTGAGGTGATACTCAAGGTCTTCCGTAGTATAGTAGAAACAATTGCTCCTCGCATCTTTATACCAATTATAGACATCAGCCAGGTGAAGTGCACATTAAAAAGGGTTCCTATCACAGCAGAAGCCAATAGACCCGCTGCATAGGCATATCTAAAAAAAAATTATAATTCAATAATAATAAAGTATTGTTTTATAATAATTTATATATAATAAGAATATACTAATAAGCAGTGTATTTTGAATTGTATAATGCCTGTGATATGTTCCAGAAAAGCAAGTATGAATTTGACCGTATTGTTTTTCTTTTTTTTTATGTCTGTTACATTGTTGTTTATTAGCACTACTGATTTGATAATCCATTTTGGAAGCTCTATAAAACACATAAAAAATGGATGTAAATCTTGTATTTCATATAAAAATTTGATTGATTAATTGACAAATTCCATATTATGGTACCACACAAAATATTATTAAAATTTTTGGTTTACATCTATATATGTATACATAATCTTTATATACCTACATTTTTCATTATTGGTTTATAATGTTAAATTCATGTGGGTATATTGGAATATTCATTGACATATTTGTTATTAACCAGCTCTTTAGCTCAATAAAGCGTTCTCATGTGAATTAGTGTATTTTTCGATTATTTGTACACAAATCATATCTACATGAATAGACACACGCACCCATAATGCATAGCGATACTCTCATCTTCGACAAATCGTACAAGTCTGTTGAGTAACATGGGGCCAGCAAAACCTGCCATGTCCGAGATGAGTTTGAGTATTCCGATACTATAGAATGGTAGTGCAAAGCAGGAGTGTAGCGCACGAAGCAGGGAGACGTTCTGTCGGCGCGAGGGCCGGAGAGGAACGCGGGAGGTTGGTGTTACTGGTGTAGACACTTGCGGTTGTGTTTCACCTACTGCTCCATAGCCTGAAAAATACACATGCATGAGTTTTTTAATCTATTATTGTCCTATAGATGGATACAGTCCAGTGTACCCTGTATTCACAAACATGGCTAAGTGCATGTTACTAGATTTTTTAAGGAGTTCTTCCAGCCTTCTCTAGCTTACATAGGCTCAAGTTTGTGTTATTTTATAAAGCTAGTGATACTTAGGTATTGTCTATCAGAAGTTTGTGGATTTTTACTTAATTCTATAACATCTTGTATTATACTATTATAATTTTTGACTTTATTTAAGTGACAGAATAAAGAATTTTAATTAAAATTTAGACATGATAATTATTTTGATTTTTCAGTACTTATTCTACCAGATTTTTTTTTAATTCGATATTCTTACCAGACCCTATAAATGGCTCATGTGGAATTTCAGCATACTGCAGATAATTGTCAATGTTTCCAACTAGGGCTTTATCCAACCTTGCGCCCACATATGACGAGCGGTATGTAGCAGGTAGGTCATGAAGCTCTTCTAGATCATTCAATTTATTTTCCAAACCTATCCAATCCAAACCAAATTAGAGTTTATTAAGTTTTATTAAATTAATGGTTAATTTTTTTTTTTAAATAGAATTACAGATTCAATTAATTTGAACCTCAATATAATTACAATCAATTGAACTGGTATACCTTTTTGTAGAACTGGGTCAACCCACAAAAAGGTTAATTTAGACCACCAAGAAAGTCCTTGCAATGCCGTGCCCAGGACACCTTCATCCATGTGCGGCAATAGAGGAGTATATTCACTCTAAAATGAAATAATCTCAAATTAATATATTTTTTAGCATGATTCAACTTTACTGTCCTAAGCATTAAAATGAAACTTACATTGGAACGTTGTGAACCAACAAGGGATTGCGAGTAGAAGGTTGGTCTAGAGTCACTGGAAGGTAGTAGAGTCAAAAAATATAATGTGTGGGCACACAATGTCACTATGTTAAAGGTCGTTGGTGTATTAGTGAGAACATTGCTACGTAAGGCTATCACATTGAGCAGTACAATTATACCCCACAATACCAATTGGAAGGTGGGGCCCCGTGCACTTTGTCCCAAGCGATGTTTCAATGCCAGCACATAACCAAAATGTACTATCCATGATAAACATGCTGCGCCTGCAGCGAAATACTCAACAGGATAAAGGGTGAATTGTGGATTTGTAAGAAACATATACAATTCGATTATTGGAGCAAATACAAGCGCCAGAACAATAAGACTGCGTAAAAATATTGCACGTTCCTGAACCTTTTCTCTTATCACCCAATCTTTCCTGTAGCCGACGTAATAGCCAGACACGACAGCCTGAATAAAAAATAAAGGTATCTGTAGGAATAGTTCCTGGAAACAAAATCCAAAGTCTTTTGAAGTCTCGTTCCAGATGTGGAGTCCCATAGGGCCGCACATGTCTTCCCACTTCCATGTGACGTTAGTAAAAAAGTTCATTGTGTATGTCGGTAATGCTTATTTTTTGTTTATTGTAAACAATGTGTCATTTCATCCTTAACTTATCAATAGTATTTTAATGTGACAAGTACATCACAATTGAATATAATCACTTTCACTAATCGATTTATTTCTTCATGTTTCTTAATTCTGTAAGTTTTAAGATTGCAATTTCACAATTAATTATTTTATTCCGATTTTCCTCCCGGTACTTCCCTAATTCCTATTTGGGGTTTCATTTTATCTGGCTGTCAAATGTCAAAATGTCGTATAACATAGACACTGTCTACGTCGAATAATGACGACACTATTTAGTTGACATTGGCCTCGTTCCGAAATAAGCCGAGAACGCTGTTCAGTTCTCTTCTTCTTGGGATAAATTGATTTCAATTAACTAACAGTATACTGGCGCAGAATTTTAAGAAACGAATTAATACGCAAATTAACACGTAGCAACAGAAGCACGATGTGGTGCTAAATTGATTCTTTTATATCAGGGGTAGGCACCTTTTTGATGAAAAGGCCTATTTAGATTTAAATTTGTTGTCACAGACCGCACGAAAGTTTAATCTAATTAAAAATTCGAAACTTTATAAAATACGATCGCTATCTCGTTGACGTTACAAACAAATCTCGTTTACGCAAAACGTTTAAAATACATGTTAAAATTCGTCGACCATAAACAATTCGCGAGTAAAACGTCATTTAGGTCTGGTAAAATGATCAATTTTTTATAATTATTGATCTAATAATAGATTTATACGATGATCATTTTTTTTGAGATCGTCAAGGGCCCTATGGGGACGCGGGTTACTCATTGCTGTTTTATATAGTTTGTATGACGGTTACCTATTTAGTTTATTATAACGTCGAGTCTGCGGAGCGGCGCTCTACTGCGCATATTGTTTTAATAAAACAATAGAATTCAGAACAACAATTAGTAGGTTATTTAGGTAGTAGGTTATTCTGTGCGTGTTTATCTCGGTATGTGTCGGAACTGTAGAGACGGGGGCGGGAAGTAAATTTTCTTCCGCGTTTATTATAATTGTATTATTCGTCCTTCTAGATCGAATATTTGAGGAGAAGGAGTGATGATTAATTTATATTGGATTCGTGTTATACAGGAATTCGTAGACCCACAGACACGAAGAGATACGTTAAGCTTATAATTTCAATATTACTGTACTACACAATACACCTGTGTATGTCAGTCCAACATAATAAATCGGCATTGATTTGAGTTAATAACAGTTCATGAGTATTCAAACATTTATATTGTATGAAAATTTTAATTCTCGTGAGCAATAGTTACCTATAAGGAATAACCAGGCGGGAATATTCTGTGCGTACTATTCAGTATATAACGAAGTACTCTATGTGCATAGTAGTGTCCAACACATCTATTTGGTCAATAGAGCACACCAATCTAATGTCAACAGATGTCAAAATATTTTTGTCATGTTGACAGTTGATTGTCAGTATAAAATTATCTGCTTCTATAATAATATTTAATATTATAGTAAATATGTAGTATCACTGAATAATAATAAATTAAATATTATTTATTGATGTACCTATAAACTACTATATTATAGTTTGATGAGTGTATATGTTAGTTAAGGTATCAATAGAATAGGTGTTCAGTTTAGGTATTGTTTATTTGTAAATAAACACATTTATATTAATTTAACGACAATTTTCCATTTCACACGTATTCAATACACAATCAATTTATTACTTTAAGTCTGAGACATGAAATTAAAAGTAAGAAAATTTTAATATGGAGGTTTCTCATGTTCCAATAGAAGAAGATAATTGTGAGAATTTAAACACTGAAGACCATGAAATTGATCCGATTGTAGACATAATAGATTATTTGGTAAGGTGTGCAAATATATCTTTTAAAAATGCGCACGTTCAAGAGAAGGAATTGCGGACAGCAGATAAAATAAAACTGGCATGTAAACTTTATAAAAAGTCACCTACGAGATTTCTTGTGCAATTTGGAAAATATTTATCTCCAAATCACTTGGAATATTTTAAGAAAATACAGGCTTCTGGTGATTGTGATGATAATTTACAGGAGTGTATACGGCAACTTGACAGATATCATGCAAACAGGTACAAAAGAGTAAGAAACAGACGATATAAGGCTCTACAAAAATTACAGCAAGATACAGATTATTTTAGTGACAAACAGATGATGTTACGGAACCCTCTTCTTTATGAACAACTTGTAGGTCAGTATATGACTGATGATGAAATAAGGGAGCGTGATTCTGTTGATAGTGAAAATCTTACTCTTCTTAACATGATCCTTGAGACAATTGACCGAAGTGAAATGCGGGTTATGAAAAATGAACAAATGCTTGAAGAAAGTGAAATCGAGGATAGTCTCAAAAGCGGAAGTAACAGCGACATTGACTATCCACAAAAAGCTGATGAAAAACAGTGGGGATCATTTGATATGCCTGACACAGAACCAACACATAAACCTGAAGTGAGACCACAATCCATGATCAATGCAAATGAAAGAAACTTACTTCGTGAAGAGTTTCTTCAGGAAATGTACAGCAGTTTCATTGAAGGCAGAGATACAGAAATTGATTACAATACTATAGATAACAATGAAGAATATGATGATCTTGAACAAATTTCACGAGATGCAGAGGATAAATATTTTGACTCGGAGACTAATGAAACAGAAACACTAGAGGAACATATGGATCTGGTCGAGATGTACAAGAAAACAAATATAAATGATAGTCCTATAGATCCGTTGGATGAATTTATGGAGCACATATCAAGAAAAATTACTGTTTAGGTGGTATATTGAGTTATTTTGATGAATAATTTTGCCTTTTTTTATTACTGTTTGACTTTTCTTTATTTATTTGTCCTGTTTATTTAGAGACTAAGTACTCAAATCTAAATTCTAGAACCTGATTGGTTGTTAAATATACATAAATTGTAAAGATATACGGTTATAAATAAATGTAAAAATGCAGTTTAATATGGTTTTTATTTTCAATATTCACAAATTATATTTTTCCTTCCTTCCAACAAGGCCATGAGTTGAGTGAAGAGTCATGAGTTATTCAGTAGGGTGCACGCTCCTTCTACAAAAGGTGGACTTTAGGATGATTATATGGCCCTAAACCTTTTCTCGATCAGCATAAAAAATTGTGTTTTTATACCTCAATTTTTATATTTGCATTGGGTAACATTATTGACATTATTTTGCTTGGTTTTAACATTCTAGAAAATTATATCCATTGCATCATTCTAATTTATATCTTTTTTAAATTTATATCTTTCTAATATATATCACAGACATGGATCCATATTATATATATATATATATATATTAAGTTTCTCCTGGGGTTGACATCGGTCATACGAGGATTAAAAAATCTCAACTGTACTGAATGCTATATCTAAAAACTAAAACAAAACCCGTAGTTTTTGAAACAGTTGTTAAAAACGGGTGCCATAACAAACACCGTAACAACAAAAGTGTTCTTGTTCAGTTCGCAAATTTTACGATAACTTGTATAATTTTAATATAAAACTATCCTCAGTTACTCCTTATTACATCAGCTATCAGTGAAATCCCGTCAAAATTAATCTAGCGGGAATAGACAGACAGACAAAAATTATAAAAATGTTATTTTGGTATATGTACCGTGTAATAGATATGCATTCAGCAAAAAGCGGATATTTTAATATTACAAACATACACTTCAATTTTGTTTATATGCATAGATTACATTTAACATATACAAATAATTATCGAGAATATGCAGGTACCACATATTTATTAGACTACGATGTCACAGACAGAAAAGTAATGTTACATTTGAATGCATAGACTGGCATTTGTACTAATTTTCATGACATAATCCGGAACTCCCCGTAAGGGTTTACTGCTTACGAAAATCGTGGCGTAACAGTATCGCATCATGTGCTAGTTGCATTATTTTTTAATTATTCAGTAGTATTGTTATCATCATTATTCCAAACTGCCGTCCCTCTACTGAGCTCGGGTCTGATCTCAGTGTGAAGGGTACAGACCATAGTACACCACGCTGGCCAATTGCGGATTGGTATACGAACACATTAGAGAACTTTATGGGGAATTCGCAGGAGTGCAGGTTTTCTCATGTTTTACTTCACCATAAGTAATAATTAACTTGTATAACGCACATAACTTCACATAAATTAGGGGCGAAGGTTTTGAACCCAGACCCCTCCCCTACAAGATCAATGTCAAAACTTTTAGAATATAATTGCTGCTTTTCCTTGTCTTTTTTATTGGATATATAATAAAATTTAATAATCCGACAACCATTACCATCACAGAATGGAATATCCAAAAAACGGTGGTAGATTATAAAAGGTATTTATACGTTAAACATCGAATGAATATGAATATTTTGTCGCCATCTTGTGATGGCGTAAAATTATTGAGATTATCAATGCGTAATAAAAAGTTAACCTTCAAAATAAATTACCTGCCAGTGTCACAATATTTTTTCAGTTTTTTTGAACCGTTTAATTGATACAAGAGGTAAGAACCTAAATAAAATATTGACCTTTACCATCTGTGACTACATCACAACTCACTGGGATGTTTCATATAAAAAATAGTTCTTTCAAGGTTAATTACAAATAACAGTTTTCTAGTAAGGAGTCTCGGTTGCGTACAGACGAATGATGCGACATGGTAAAATTATATTGAAAGTATATAAATCATTAAATCTTTAAATTTACAATTTTAAATCTCATATCAAAAACATTCTTATCACGACAGGTCATAAAAGATAAAAAAAAAGGTTATAAACAGGTGAATATTTTAATGAACAAATGCTTAGGCAGGCGTTTAGCACTCAGCTGTAAGTGCTATCTGTAACTATGGGTAGGAAAAAATAACTCCTTGGGAGTTTTGTGCCACTTCTTCAAAAACCACTCACCGTAGAGATTTGTTGAAGCGATGGCGTAATTTGACTTTCTAAAAGTGTTTGTAAAAACCAATTTTGAAAAAAAATTCATTTCACTTCAGGCAATCTAGTAACCACGAAAAGACAACATGAAAAATTTAATGTTTATTCTTAAATGCATTCCTTGATAGCTCTTTTAATATTCTTTATATTTTAAGAATATCCTACTAATATCATAAATGTAAAAGTTTGTGGCGATGTTCGGATATTCGCACGTTTGTCTTTTCTTCTCTCGCTTACCGTTGATTGAATTGAAAATGAAAAAAAAAAAAATTTAACTTGGCACAGAGAAAGACCATCTAGCTAAAGAACAGGATAGAGTTATCCCGAATGTGTGTGTGGAGCGAGCATTTGACAAATCTTAATCCGTTTATTATTAATAATGCACTTTAATATTAAATTTAATAACAGAGACAAAATATAGTTGTCCAAACGACAGGCCGGTTGGTCTAGTGGTCAGTGAACCTGACTGCTACACCGAGTTCGTGGGTTCGATTCCCACCCAGGTCAAACTTTTCTGTGAGGAGCAGGAGGTCTGGGTGTAAATATCCATATAAGTATGTATTTAAAATTATTATGTATGTTAATCAGTAGTCTGATCACCATAGTACAAGCTAACGCTTAGTTTGGGGTCAGATGGCCGTGTGTGAGTTGTGCAAAGATATTTATTATTTGTTCCATTATTATTTATCCAATTCTTTTTCAACACATGACACGGGCGAAGCCGAAAGCAGAAATTAGTTGCATATAGAAGTCGTGTACATCGCGACACTGAAAACCCACCCCTAAAAAATAGGTACACTCATTGCTTATCCGGTGCTTTATATAGATAGAAATAGAATATTGAAAATCACAGAGAACTCATCTCAGTATCAGGGTAAACTTTACGAACACTGAATTGATTTAATTAAATTTAATTATCATATGTTGCATAATAAAGCTTACTAAATAACTTATGCAAATCCCAATGTCTGGCGAAGCAGTGGCAATGTGCACGGAAATAATATCTTTGCCCCGGGGACAATAGGTTTGTGGAATAAGGCGCGAAAACGGGTCCCAGCTAGGGTTGACAATTATACTGTGAGGAACAGTATTATACTGTTTTTGACGAAACCATACTGTTTATTGTGGAACCAAAAAAAATATGTGTGTTGTTTTCGTCCGTTTCATAGTATTAATATTAGTCAAAAATAGGTTCTATAAAAAACTCTAAAACGCATGTTTTTCAAATATATAAAAACGCTGTAATTAATTAATACTGTTTATTATTCTGCTTAGACCGAAAAATACTATTTTTTTTATTGACAACCCTAGTCCAAGCTTAGGGCGTGCGGTATGGCCGCTGCGACCGACGCGCCAGACGTGTGCTAGACGCCACAGATAACACGCGGGAAACTCGACTTCGCGCCTCAGCTGCTCGTGTATTCGCGATAACGTGTAGTGTTCTTTGTCAAGCTGGCGTTACCGAAGCATCAATATGTACTTGGTAAGTTATAAATAATATTGAACCAGCGAATAGTCCGGTATTTGGCATCATGAAATCAAAATAGATATAATTATCAAACATCGTAATATTAAAAAAAAAAGTTTGTTTTTCATAATTTTCCCATCGTTATTTTTGAGGATGTTCAAAAAGTTCATTTAATTATTATTCTATGCTAACTTCATTTATTTGTTTAATGGTATTCATTCATGAATTCCATTTATTTTCCGAATGAAACTACTTTTTT
>DWJZ01010444.1:0-10115 GCA_018249125.1 Asbolis capucinus
TACTTTAAAGAAATCATTCTTTAATTAGACATAACAAGTGGACTTAGAAATTTTGAACAGAATCATCACACATTTTAAATAAAGGATACTCACGATTTGACAATTGCAATACCGATAGGTCTTGACGAGACCAGGATTAATGTGACTGGGACAAAATATAACAAATCATGAGTACCCATTTGCATATCAAGTACTACTAATATTAATTAATACTCGTTCCTTGCAAGCAGTGAAACAACTCTTAACAGTTTGGGAAATACTTAAAATGCAAGAATTTTAAGAACAGAGTACGCTTATAGTGTGGGCGCACACTAATAAAGTTCTTATTATGTTTTATTTTTTTTTAATTCTCTCTTTATATTTTTAGTTAATTTATAACTCAAATAGGGACTTTGTATTGTAAAATTATGACTTTCGTTAAATGAGCTTTAGGCTCCTAAGACGAAATAAACAGTTTTCATTTTCATTTATGAAAACTCAAAAGATATAGGGGATAAATAATTGCAAAACACATAGTCGTTGATTTCAAAAAATACTTTAAATACCTTAGTTTAATGACCTTTTGTTAAAACTGAGATGTAAAATAATTCATTATTTTTAATTTAATCGACAATTAATAAAATGCGAACATATTCAACGCAGTCGAAGCCACTCTCAAACTGTGCTCTCATTGAACTCAAACCACACGACAAACACTGGCTGTCGAATAAAAAAAACATTAAAATCCGTTCTCCTACTAAAAAGTTATAAGGTAATACAACTACAAAAAAAAAAAAATTAAGTCGGTTAAAATGTCTGTTTCTGAGTAAAGTAAATTATACGTTAAAACCGAAAATTCGACCCCAGCGTGGTACACCCGCAGCACATATAATTTGTAGCTAAATCATTCGACGTAGATCAACGTCAAACGAAATCAATAGTTATCGAGAGAAAAGTTCTAAAATAATTACTTGGTTGTAACTGATACTCGTTCTTAGTTTTATTGTAAGTTAACCTAATTGCAAGTCGTTACTTTAGAGGTTTGACAAGCCGGTTGGTCTAGTGGTTAGTGAACCTGACTACTACACCGAAGGTCGTGGTTTCGATTCCCACCCAGGACAAACTTTTCTGTGATGAGCAGGAATGTTTTTTCTGTGTGTCTAGGTATAAATATCGATATAAGTATGTATTTAAATATATATAATGTATGTTTATCAGTGGTCTGATCATTACAGTACAATCTAATGCTTAGTTTGCGGTCGGATGGCCGTGTGTGATACGTCCAAAGATATTTATTTATTAGGTATTACATATGAGTAGTGTGGATTTTTATTAAAAGCTTTTATTTAACTTGCAGTGTATGTTTGTATATTAATATATTGGTATATTTGTTTGTTGAGCGTTCTGGTCAAATCTTGCAACGTTAATTAGACCCACTTCCTCTTACACTACGGAGTTGAAATATTGCATAAACCTTCCGTCCTGGTGACTGCATTTTTATGATTAAAATGACTTGATACTACGTTCAGGATTGGTCCCTGACACGGGAACTCCTCAACGGTTAGCAATATAGCAATGAAAATTTGCGTTTCTTCGTGATTAAAGCTTGTTTTTAAATATTTTATTAACCCTTCTTTTCCATTTCATTACTGCCATTGTTTTGGAATTTTAAGTAAGAAATCAATAATCAAACCAAAGTCATCATAGTTTTTAGAAACGTTCTTTCGATATAATTTCGTCTGGGTTCATTTTACGGCCTCTGAACCAGCTCGTAATAGGTTTCCCAACGTACGCAAGCACCATGACCGACCTTTTGCCCGATCTTCGGCATGACGTGTTGCAACATGTCCGATAGTATAAACTGTATGTAATTCAATTATGTGGCCTTCTTGAAATATTGCAATCTTTTCTGTTATTTCATACTTACAGATTTTCTTAATATATAAAGTTGTATGTGTGTAGCAGGCCCTTGTGTTTAAAAAGAGTACCAGGTGTTTTTTCCTCCGGTTTTTCTTGTGGGCTACACTAGGTTACTTAGGCTAAGCAATACTGAAATATTCTAGCAAAGTCGATGACTTGTAGATAGGAATTGTCGACCGAGAGGGAATGCCGCGGGATTGGTTAAGTATTTTAAATCTGTAACCAATTTTAAGTTTAATGTATGAATATTGTGTATGTAATCTTCTGACTTTTCTTAAGTGAGTTCGATGTTCGTATGTTTAAATAAAATATTTTGACTTTAAATAATTATCACTAGCTTCAGTGAAGGAAAACATCTTGAGGAAACTTGCACTCCTAAGAGTTCCTAATTAAGTTCTCGAAGGTGTGCGAAGTTACCAATTCAAACTTGGCCAGCGTGGTGGACTAAGGCCATCTCACATTGTGAGCGAAGACCTGGACCCAGTAGTAAACAGTTACGGGTTGTAATTGTGATGAATGTTACAAAAATATTTTCTCATAAAATGTCTTACAACTGGAATAGTAGTGCACTGTAATGCCCAGTATTTTTTTTTATATAAAATAAGTTAGCGCTGTTTAAAGATTATAGTTGCCTAGTGTAGTAGATCGACAGACTGATATAATTAATTAAATAATTATTTTATTCTCATAAAAGAGACCCTTAAATTTTTGACAATAAAGTCTCATTAGACTAGTTATACTAAAGAAAAACAACTGTCAGTTTGTGTCTACTAATAACCCGGAAGTGACGTCACTAGCTGTCGGCCAGCTGACCTCGTTTCCTTCATCCTGTCCTTTCCGTCCCTGACGCAATTCCTCCATTGTACCTGATTGTCATTTGTGCCGTTCTGTTCTGGTCCAGTTGATGCCAAATTGGTCTTTTGCAATTAAGGCAACAGGTCTGGTATCTTCAAAATTTTGTTTCCACTAAATATAGTCTTGTTTTTATTTTAATGAAGACAGGCTACGAGACCCCGCATCAAGAGCAAGCTATTTCTGGCAACACGTAAGACCAGGATATCTTATATAATACCGTGTGTGTATGGATTTATACATGTGATTTATGACGTTATTATATAGTTTCAGTTGTTATCAGGCGGTAGCCCTTACGTCTTGCCGGAGGCCGTCGGGTAAGTTAAAAACATCCGAACTCTCACCGAATATTCCTTCTTCTTTTTTCTTTCTAATAGATTGAAGCCGTATATACTGTCTGCAAATTCAGTCTGGATTTTTTAACTACACAAACTTGGCGATTTTGTAGAGCAAAAATGCCAGATCAAATGTGCAACAAGTATAGTGAAGTAAACCCTGTTGGTTGTCACTAACTAGATATAATCCTTCATACATATTATTTATGCGACTAGTTTTAAAATATTAAACGTAAACAAACAACAAATCATTAAAGTAATTGTTCCAATTCTGCACGCGTTACAAAAAAAAAACTATAACGGAACAGTTGCGTGTTGGACGAGTTATCGACGTGAATCTCCCGGACATAATCAATCTCTAGCCTAAAGACATCAAGTTATATTACACTTTATTCCTCTCACAATAAGGTAGGTATTAGCATGAACGATAGCAGGAATAGGGATGAGGATGATGCCGAATAACAAACGAATCGATTAAAGTAATTAATATTTGAATACCGATACATTATTTTATAGGGAGCAGGCTTTTGTAGTAGCGTTTTTGGCCGTTTATTTTAATCTTATGCAATGAGTTTGTTTATGACTGTCTTGTAGATACATAGTTGACTTGTCCACAATGCTACTGAAATTGATGTTAATAACAGACAAAAAGGAATTTAATGACAGGATGTTAATGTTAAAAATAAAAAAACTAAAGGATGTTTATGATAGACAATTGATAATTTTTTGTCATTTTTTGAGTGAACAAGATACGTACAAAGATCTATTACTTTGCTTTCAATAGAATTGCATACAATCTGTTCCATTTTTTCATCTTAGTATAGCCTCTAACAACTTGCTGTTTAGACCTTTTTATTCATCCTGTACACTTAATTCAGTACACTTGACAAAAGTTAAACATAACAATATTAAAAAAATATGCATGAACGTTTTAACTATAGCACGCTAATAACTTAGTAATTTAGGCCGTATTTTGTTTCCAAGATAATGCATAATGAAAAAAAAACACTGCATAGAGCTGTGCGACGGACAGTTGGTGGCGGTTTTTTTATCGAGCGACAAAACGTGCTAGTATAAAAGGGCGCCTGGTCCTTGGTAGGTTTGCCGGAAAGTGAGGTCGGTTTTCTATTGCATTTCCTACTTCACAATAATTAACAATGATTTTGTGCTGGCCGATATATCGAGTTTGTTTTTTTTGGGGCAGCTATTTTGCTATATACTCTTATACTTAGGGCCGTAGTGTCTGTTTGTCATCTGTTAGCTGCAAAAATAGTAAACTAATTACTAATTTAATAACAGTGGATGGCCACGTGACGCCCGATGGTATAAATATAGATATTACAAGAAAGTATATCACACTACTTCGCCGTCATACAGTTTCAAACGAACTTAACTTAATGATATTAATAATCTTCTAAAGTAATATAAATAGCTTTTTGGCAAATAAATTATTTTATCATTCATTTTTATGCGTACTCCTAACGTTTTTGAAAATATTCTGTCGCCTATATTAATCAGGAACGGAAAGAATTAAATCGGCTCTGTTGTTTCAGAGCCTATTCGCAAAACAAATAAATCATTAAATATTTCCTCTTTATAATATTAGAATAGAAAAGTGATCCTTACCTTACATCCTTCGCAAGTGAATGCGCCAAAGTGGAAACCTGCCGCGGGTTCGCCACACACTTTGCACTTTTGGTTCATCTGGAAAGAAGAAACACTTTATTAGACGTTAGAAACCCTTAAGTCCAGTGGTTTGAGTCGATCCAAACTGATCAGAGAGAGAGTGATCAGAGGTAAAAAATCTTTGATTTATTATATTGATCATACACAAGTGATAGTTCATTGGTTTGAAGGTTGTTCTCTCTAACGGATTTCCCGTGGCTTCAAATCCTGCGGCGCACACCTCTGATTTTCATATTTATATGTGTATCAGAAGTTGATTACCACTTGTTACGGCGAAGGAAAACATCGTGAGGAAACCTGCACTAAGAGTTTTCAATTAAGTTCTCAAGGTATGTGTAGCTCACCAATCAGCACTTGGCCAGCGTGGACGACTATGGCCAGTACCCCTCACATTGTGAGTGGAGACTCGAGCCCAGTAATGGAATCGAGTAATCGAGTGTAACTCGTGTAAATTAATAAACATTGAATGTTATTGATCGAATCAAGAAATGTTTAACGCTTTTGATAGGTCCCGCAAAGTCGTTGGTCACGGTCGTTATAAGTACCAAGGCCTCTTCATGCGGCATTAACCGAAACCCGTCCAAACCTTTGTCCAATCGACATAGTACTGAGGTGCAGATCCCAGGCCTCCTCAGGTACAAGGAGAAACCTTCCGAAAGGTCTATTTACAATTTATTAACTTAAGAGATAGTACAGTATCGACCGGTCGTGTTTATAACTATAAATAATTATGTGTTAGCATCTTTATGTATCGTTACATTTAATAGATACTTATCGTAAGAAAATTAAATTAAAGTACCTTATGGGGCACGTATAAATTTAATTTTATATGTAATTCTAATAACACTTTATGTAGAGAATAACATATTATAAATCAGCAGACTAGTGTGATATACCGTTTTCGATGTTTTTCCACTGCCTAAACTGATTGGCAGAGATTTCTTTAAGAGTTAAATCCACCTTTTGATTATAAAATATAAGTTTTTGTCAAAAAAGTATAAATAAATAGTCTGTGGTTTGTTCTATTTATTTAAGTTAAAATTTTACAATTTTATATTGACAAGTATTGCACAAACCGTGTTCCGGTTTGACCGCAAGCTTGTCAGTCAGTCAGTAAATTTAATTATCGTTCATGACTATCACTAAACGAAACGGCGAAAACAATGCGTTTTTGATTGTAAAGAACACGAATTGTTCACATTGTAAGTTTCTTAACTAATTAAAAAAAATTGTAAATACTCGTTACAAGATACTAATATGTCGCTAATGGATTTCAGTAACTAAATATAATTATGATTTGCAAATCTCCGATCGCACTTAATTCTTATCAAAGTATATTTAATATTAGTCCGGATACACTAATTAAGCAATTTTGCAAAAAGTGCAAACTCAACGGCACGAGTAGATCAAGCAATTCATATTCCGAATTAAAATTACAAATTACAAATTTGTAACAAAGTGCAAAGTGGAAAAACTCCATATGAGCAGTACAGTAAATTCAAATTCCGAATTTTAATTTACAACATAGAGCAAGGCGCGCCAAACTTATCAATACGGGTTGTAGGATAAATTCAAATTACGAATTACAAATTTTTAAACAGTGCTAAGCACGTAACACTTACTAGAATGAGTAGTCCAGTAATTTAAAATTCCGAATTCTTATTACTTTACAAGAAACTGCAAAGCGCGTGAAATACATTACTACAAGTCTAGAAAAAAAAGTCTAAGTAGTAAATTCGAATTCCGAATTCCAATTACAAAATTGCAAAGTGCAAAGCGCGCGAAACTCACCAGTACTCACCAGTATGTCGCTTATCGGCCGACATAAATAAGTGCGCAACTGAAAACCGTCTCAGAAACCCAATTCGATGTTAATACGCCGTGACCGAGTTGCCATTTCCAATCAGTCATTTAGTTGTTAATTTCGAGGAGCATGGTGCATGTTATTGAATGCATTTCCGATAAATCGCTTTTCGAGTAACTATTAGTCGACATACTGCGATTAAAATTATAATCTGTCATTCTTTTTTTAATATTTTTCCTTTTTATAATAAAAGCGCGACGCTGGAATCTTTAATTTTTATTCATTATTTTACCAGAAATATTTTATACGACAACAATCGGTCACATATGTAAATGCCGAAATCGAACCTTGCACCTCTCACATATCACCAACTACGCTACAGGGTCGATCGAAACAACAAAATAAAAGCAAAATATCAAGAATGCATTGGCTCGAAAATCCCATAAAGATCCCATCCATTACATTCCAAGGCATCAGTACGTCAGAATACACCTGTAAAACTATTGAAGGGGCAGAGGACAAAACGAAAGACAAATAGCTTCGCAACAAAACCGCACTCTGTTGAACCGCGGTAATCCTTTATCTGTGAACAGCGGGACCATCCAGGATCATTGTGCCAGACTTACACTATCGACGAATGCTTTTTGAATGTTCGGGTAATATTGGAAGAATGTGCGGAAAATATTCGTGATATATTACCACCATTTATTATTTAAATTTAATGATAAAACCTAGCTTTAAATGAGAATTTCTTCTAATAAGAATGAGATAGGCTCTTATTGGAATGCATATAGTGATTATTATGGTCACAAATCTCACAAATAATTCAACTACTACATGTTTATTGGCATAAATACCTATACAAGGTTATAAAATTCGAGTTTAGCGGTTAATATGAAGTTGTAGTACAAGAAAATTGATAGCTAATGCATCTTAGTTGATGATTACTATTACTAATAGAAATTTTAATGCTTACATATACGTTAAAATGTTCATATCATTTTCTAAATCGTGATGAAATACGTTAGTAAAAATTGCAT
Organism: Asbolis capucinus; assembly: GCA_018249125.1. Lineage (NCBI taxonomy): Eukaryota > Metazoa > Arthropoda > Insecta > Lepidoptera > Hesperiidae > Asbolis > Asbolis capucinus. The sequence continues at coordinate 7,617 of DWJZ01010444.1, forward strand.
TGAGTAACTTGATTGTTCAATTGTTTCTTGAGACAAATCTGTCACTTAATTTTTTAGCTGCTTAGATTGGTTTGGTAACTATTGTCATATTATTGTATATTATAACTGTATATATTGTATATTATAACTATATTAAATTAATTGATAAAGTGCTAAATTGTAAAAAAACATTTTTTCAAATATGTAACTTTTTTCTCAAATATCTTCAATGTAGCGACTGCTCGTAACAATTTTATCATGCATACTTACGACTGCCGAATTCGCACTCTGAACACGACGAGAGTGTGTCGCTATCAGAACTACACCAGTATCGTTCCCAGTAACGCTAATGTATGTTCGAGATCACGCAGATAGCGTTATGGATGGCCGGACAGTTAAACTGTTGTTGTTTGTAAGTGTTTATGAGTTATTTGTTGTGTTATACATTGCTCGGTTACTTGATACATACATACGTGTTAAGATATATGACGAAGTAGCGATGGATATGTTAAAATTATTAATTTCATGACTAAAGAAAGATGTAGAGTAAAAATAGTAATTATTAGTATTATAAGGATTTTAAATAGGAAAGTAATTAAGTCTTCGATTTTTTTTAGTATTGCATTTCTACTTAACATCTAGTAGTCAAGGACTAATTTATTGAATGAAAATAAAACTACTAATACTATAAATGTAATTGACGTATCTGAAATAATCTAAATATACTTTTTATCAATGTACCAGACTGGCAAAGGCGCGGCAGGAACTAATAGTTTTTACTTATTTCATAAATAAGTAGTTCCTACTTTTAATTTTTATAGGTATACATAAAATAACAATTTTATGTGACTTTTTCATAACATATTATATATTAGAGACATTCCGGAGAAAGTAAAAAAAAACATTTATTTCATGTAGGTATTTTCAGTACACCTATGAACGTTGAGTTTTTGCAATATTATATAATTTCTCTCTTTCACCTTTTCTATTCAAGGCAAAAATCATGTTTTAACATGTCCTTATAAATGAGGCCTTTTCTCGTAAACTACCCGTAGTCTGGTATGAAATCACCCTTACAAGTATTTCGATTCAAACTCGCTAAGCAAATACAATAGGTGAATCTGATCGTGGGCAATCTTGACCCATCGCGGTGTCTCGGCCCTCAGTAAATCACCCAGCGGGTACCAAACGTGAAACGGCTTGTCGTCCCCTCTAAATTAGACCGGGCAATCCTGGAACCTTGGACCGATCAGTCATGTCTTTTGCATTTGTTTGGACTGTGGAATTTTTTGACGTGAAATGGCTTGAGATTTCAAGGCTGTTCGTTAGTATCTTAATATTAGAGGAACAATTTTGCTAGAATAAGATAGCCCTATACAATATTTTTTTTATATTCAATAAGTACCTACCGCTTTACTACGAAACCACTTGAGATAAGTGGCGACGTTGTCTTTGATGGTCACTCACGAACATAAAAAAAGCCTATTCAATCTCGACTTCAAGATATTTACGTTATAATCAAATGGGAATACCGACACGGCAACTTATTTCACAATATACAGCAGAAGTACCGACTATAAAACAAGGGTAGTCTAAAAAGTTAGTCTAGATGATTGAAAGTTGGTTTCGAAACAGGGTCTGGGTTCGAACACTCTATTTTTCAAAAACTTATGTTCGTATGACCAATTAATTATCACATAATTGTATAGTAAGTAGCCATTTAGGTAGCCAATAACGTCCCTGAGTTTGACAGTTAATCCGATAAATTATTAAACGATCTACTGCCACACAAGCATTGTATCATATTCTACCCTCAGTTAAGTAACAATTTATTTATTTGTACATTTTTGAACTGAACAGAAAATTTATTATCAAAAGGCGAAGTTAATGCTAAAAGCATTACACCTTTAGGTAGTGGCATCAGAAATCTGTCTGTAAAATATAGCAACGAACAATTATTTAGTAATTAATTAGTAATTTAAGTAAAATTAGTAATTAATTAGTAACCAGTAGAGCAGAGTCCAACCTGACTTTACGGTTCAGTTTCATCATGAGATCAGTCTGGGTCAGCTCATGATGATGAGGAAGTTCGTGTGCAATTTATAACTACTTTTTTACCTTCTTCACAATTAGCAGCCAAACGTGCGATGTTATGAGCTCTAACAATAAAATTTTAGTACTAAATGTCATATATAACTTCAATATAAATAATTTATGATTTTAAAGTCGATTCGTTTACTGTGTACATTACGCTGACGTGAAAATCCTCTATGTCTTATAAATAAAATTCTCGTGTCACAATGTTAGTTATCATACTTCTCTTTTGATCAATTTATATGAAATTTTATTTGCATATTCAGTAGGCCTGAGAATCGGATACTATCTATTTTTTATGCCTCTAAGTGATAAGGGATGTCCACTCCTAACATTTTTTTTAAATTTTTGGTAATTTTCTTTTTATAACGTGGCATAAAAAGTACTTACATACAACCCTAAATTTTCACCCTTCTATCACCAACC
>DWJZ01010445.1:0-10115 GCA_018249125.1 Asbolis capucinus
ACCTGATGGTAAGTGGCGATGAAGTCTTTGATGGCAAAGCTCACTAACTTAGTAGACTAAACTTGAAGACATTTACATTGTAATCAAACGGAAACTTTTATGTTCTCCCAATTTGCGTCTTCCTTCTAATCTTTAGTCTTCTTTTTTTCTCCTCTTATTCTTCTGTCATCCCTGCAGGTGTTTGTGTCTGAAGCGCTTGCTTCCGTGACGCTTGCTCTTAGTCTAGTACGCGCTCAAAACTTATCATAGACTGGGTGTACTTGTATTTTACGTTTATTCACAGTATTGCCACTATATGTACGCAAAACTCAATCACCCGAATATACTTAAGGATTTAAAAGGCCTCAAGCGACTTTGTTTTTAATAAATCCACAGTAAAGTAATAGATTTGTATAGAAGATGAATAAAGATATCAAAATACTGAAAGTGTGAGAATACAATACATTATTGCCACAATTCAGCGTAAGCTTTGTTCTGTGCCTTTATTTATTTCGGAACCCAAGCGGCAACTTCGACCAAACCGTCGAGCATAAATCATATTTCCAAGATTGAAACGTAACGAAAGCTGCCGGGCAGCCTCCATTTGTTTAGGGAGGATTTCATTGGCCTCCGAATTGCCCTATTCATCATTATATAAAATCTGTAGCTATAATGTACAAGACGTTAGATGCTAATTTGTTAACACTTCTATAGTAAACGAGATTTGACCGGGGTCTTGTGTTCAAAAATGATTGATTTATTTTGCAGTTCAAAGTTTGTGAGGGCGGATATTTCTTACTCCTTTACGTAAAAATTTCTGAGCAGATCTGAATGATTATAGAATAAGATATATGTTATTTTTTATCAACATACCATGTGGACGAAGCCGCGAGTGTACACTAATCTTAAAAATTTTGACTGACTTGTTGGTCTAACTGGTTAGTAAACCTGACTACTAAGCCAAAGGTCGTGGGTTCGATCCCCACTCAGAATAAACTTTTCTGCGATGAGCAGGAATGTTTGTTCTGTATCTGGGTGTAATAAAAAATATCCAGATACGTATATAAGCGTGTAATTTTAAGATAATTATCAATTTTGCAAATTAAAAACAACTTGTAGATTTATCAGCAAACTTCACAGGTATTTTAACAATAATAAAATAGAAAACTGTAGATTTAAGAGAAGCATTGCAAAATAAAAGGAAAGCATTGAATGCTGTCTCAAGGAAAAACAAAGACAAACCAGTTAACGAACTCGATGGCTTCACTTGACTTGACTTTGTGTTTGTGGGGACTTTGGACCCCAGGGCATCGTCCTTTGCGGAGATCGACAATAAGACAGGAGCCGTTGTTGTACTTACTCATTTTCTGAAAATCTCGGAATCGTGCTCCTTTATTTGTAGTTTTCTTGAAGACATTACATTTAATTTTAGTGCTTTTGTAACACTAGAAACTGCAAATAATTTTTCGTATAATAAGGTACAAGGGAAGGAAATAAATTAATTTAATAACACTGTTATATTCATCATTCAACCCATAATTGTCTTACTGCTGGGCTCGGGTCTTCTCTGACACAGGTACAGGGCTTTATCCACCACGCAGTACACCTGGACGCAGGCAACCTGCGCCTGGAAATTGGACTTCATACAACTTAACTCTTAAGAGCACAGGTTTCCTTACGACGTTGTCTTTGAGCAAAAAAAGTGATTTCTTTAGTTACCTTTTGAAAATTAGGGCGCTTACGATTCAAACCAAGGCAAGGCGATTGACTACGATCCCACCTGATGGTAACTGGAGATGAAGTCTTTGAAGTGAAGCGCACTAACTTAGTAGAAGCCTATTCACTCTTGACGGAGAAATTTCTTTAAAATTACATTGTTAGAAACCGCTAATTAAAACTTTTATAAACTCACATATTACGCGCTTCAAAATTCTATAAACTTTGATAATGACTGCCTGTTTATTCAAGTTACGTAACACGCATCAAATGAGAAAAGTTAATAACAAATATGAACAGAAATCCCGGCTCTAGGCTGTTTTTGAAATATGTATATGTATATAACATATGTATATAGCTAATTATTTTACTTTGACAATTCTATATTGAAGTTCATAAACGAAAATTCCGTCTTTTCTCATATTATAACGAACTATTTACAAGCTTTTATTTAACTTGCAGTGTATGTTTGTACATTAGTATGTTAGTATATTTGTTTGTTAGGGCCGAATCTTACAAGCTTAATTAGACCTAATTTCTCTTTACGGAGCTAAAATTTTGCATATTGCTTCAGTTCTGATGACAAGGCTATTTATTGATACGCATGACCTAATACTATGTGCAGGATTGGCTCCAGACAAGGGAACTCCTCAACGGTTAACAATACAGTTATGGAATTTTGTGTACATATTTCTATGTATTAGAAATCTATAATTAAAGCTTGTGTTTTTAAATATTTTGATAAGCCTTGTTTTATATATCTATATTAATAATATAAGCTGAAAAGTTAGTTGTTTGAACATGCTTATCTCAGGAACTACTGGTCCTACTGGCTTCGGCCCATTAATGGCCCACTGTTGAGCACGGGTCTCTTCTCATACTGAGGAGACCTAGAGACTTCTACAACACGCTGTTCCAATGTGGATTAGTAGATTGGTTAGTGGCTAACAAAAGTGTCGGAGGTTTTGATGGCCCTCAAATTGGCCGCTTTGCTATAAAAGCGTTACCAAGTGCCGGATTATATAGTAAAACTCGCATTTTAAACTAGGTAAAATAAACATTTCATTCCTTATAATAAATTATCCATTTATTACTGCCAATGAGGGTAGTTGACAAAGGGCGTGATATTTAGAAGCACACAGATCGATGGGCGCTCATTCGAGTGTCAACGTTTGTTGGGGATAGACGTGGATTGCGTACCGTATATTTATGATCAAAGGTTTCAGTTCTAAAAATATACTGGGGTACTGTATGTTTCATCGACGCACATCATGTATTATTCCGTGCAGTATGTTCGTTTGCCCTTTATAGATTCTGAAGAGAAGATAGAGCTCCGATATCTTTAGCAACTTTGTTTAGAATTATCTGGAAAAGGTTTTGGGACCAAAATTATATCGATCGGACATAGTTGTTGCGGTGATGTGTAGCTAAGAGAGCCGGGCAGAATACTTGTTTATATAATTTATTAATTTGCTTGTGTAACTTTTCTACTTCTTCATAATATTTATACAGTGCCAAAAATTCAACATATTGATGCATAGATATTAATTTGTGTTCTTTCTTCGTGTCTAAGATGTAGGGCGTACTAACTTAGATGAACTAAGATTCATGTGTTGTGATTTTATTCCCAGAAGGTTCCGGGTAGTTCAAGAAAAGGGTAGATATATAAGTCTCTCAATGAGGATCATTATTAAAGTACCCTCAAATCATATCGTCAAATGTCGGGGACATGTTCGTTATCAATTTCAATGGGTCTCAAAGGAACCGCTGACCAGGAAGCTTTGAAAGAACGCTTAGAACCCGCCCTTTGTGTCGGGGCCTATTTCCTTCGCTGGCTGATTTGACATCTATCGACATCATTGGTCACTCGGACAATTGTATGTCCGCAATTATTTATTATATTGACCCAACGCTTTCTGAATTGACTCGTCTTCAACTTAAGGAGTATCGAAATACCCTTTTTGCACACGACGTTTTCTCTTTGAACTTATGTATTTTTATAAATCATTGTCCATTCTTTTTCTTAGTAGTCCTTAGTAGTTCTAATCTAAGTGTAGGTTTTCCTTTTACGACTGGCCCATTGGTCTAGTGGTTAGTGAACCTGACTGCTAGGCCGGAGGTCATGGGTTCGATGACAACCTTTTCTGTGATGAGCAGTAATATTTGCTCTGTGTCAAGGTGTTATAAAATATCTATATGTATTTATAAATACGTATGTTTATCAGTTGTCTGATCACCATAGTATGAGCTAATGCTTAGTTTGCGTTCAGATGGACGTGTGTAAGTTGCCTTAAAATATTTATTATATTGGTTTATTATTTATAATACTATTATATGTTTAAAAGCTTGTTACCATCAGCGACTGGGAACTAGGAGTGGTTGATGTAAAAGTTTGAGTGAACTTAGTGTAGTTAGTTCGAGTCGAGGACTACATTAGGCCTAGACGAAGTTGTATGCAGTCTATCAAGTTTAGGAGTTTGATTTGAGTTTAGGTACTCCGATATTTCGTGTTTCTAATGTGAATAGAACTTCTCTATAATTGGATTCTAAAATATAGTTGTTATTGTTACTATTGCTAAGAATATTACTCCTAGTGAGTCTTCGTTTTTTTCTTATAAGCAAACGAGAAGACGTGTTGCCTGTTTGTAAGTGCTCACCGCCACCCATGGACATTAGTAACATCAGACTGGGATGTTACTAACGTGTCGCCTGCCGGGAAGGGAACAATAGATGGGGATAAGAAAGAATTGTTCCTTCAGTTTTTATTTGCAATTTTTTTACTTTCTATAAATTTGTGCTTTGGTCAAGAACTAATTTATAGAAAGTACTATCCCACCTGATGGTAAGTGGCGATGTTGTCTTAGATAGTAAAGCGCGCTAATTTAGTAAACCTATTCACTCTTGACTTGAAGACACTTAAATTGTATTCGAACGGAGATACTGTACCTGGAATTGTTTTCGAAATCATCCTTTGGGTTTATTTATGGCAATTACATACGAATACAATCAGAACCAAACTGTTACTGTGGCAGGTCCGTTGATCTAGTGGTTAGTGAACCTAACTGCTACACCGAAGGTTGTGGGTTCGACTCCCGCCCAGGTCAAACATTTCTATGATGAGCAGGAATGTTTGTTCTGTGTGTCTGGGTGTAAATATCTTTATAAGTAAGTGTTTAAAAATATATATGTATGTTTATCTGTTGTCTGATCACACTAGTTCAAGCTAACGCTTAATTTGGGTTTTTTTTGAGTTTTCCAAAGATATATTTATTTATATCAAATTAGTTGGAGCTTGACTACGAAATCACCTGATGGTAAGTGGTGACGTAGTCTTCGATGGTGGAGCGCAGTAAATTAGTAAAAGTTGACTTGAACATTTACATTATATTCAAACGGAAATACCGACGCAGCAACTTATTCCATTCCTTCGCATTATTAATTAATCTTGAAGTATTCGTTCAACTACCTCTAATACATACTAACGTTCCCGAACTATCCACTACCGCGCTGCTCCAATGTGGATTCGTGGAGGAGATAGCCGGCAACCCTTGTGGTAGCACAACATGGCTAAAAATTGCTATTAAATGATAATAAACTTGTGCCGATGGATTTACGTGCCATGCCATATGAAATTTGCCACTAACGGTCACCCATTCAACCGATCGCGCTTCTGTTGCTTAACTTTTTGGGTCACTCACGATTGAGACAAGCCGCCGGGCTAGGAACATTCAACTACCTAATGGCATACTATTATTGACTAACTTGGTCATCAATGGCCTTCTCTAACAGTGCGTATAGGAGCAGAATGGTTGAGTATGCTCTGAACCTCCTTAAGCTCAAAAGTGGGCCATTGGCTGAAGCCAAAAATTGGACCCATTATTGAGCTCATACATCGAAATTTTCGTGCTTCGGAGATAACTTAAAGCCGTCGATCCAATTGTTATAGCTAAGTAGCATTATCGGAGGCTTTCAAGTGGCATAAAAACTTGGGATGGCCACTAACCACTCCACCAATCCGCATTGGAACGTGACAGGTTGATGGAGTATGCTTTAAACCTCCTCAGTATAAGGAGAGCCCCATGCTCAGTAGTGGGCCATCCATGCTTGAAGCCTCACAATAATATTAGCTCAGTATTTTAGTTACTAAATACAAACATTACCTGTTATCTGAATTTCGCCTCTGGTCCACGTAATGTTTTGTTTACTAATTAGGTAATGTACTGTCGAGTTGATATGAAATTTACGAAATTGGAAGCATATTCAACTACAAATATCACACACATGCATAAAATATAATACAGACTCACACATACACTTTAGTTTTGATTCATTAAATGAGCTCGATGTTCTTCAGATGAAATAAAATATTTCGACTTTGACTTTGACACTGACTGTATGTGGGGTATTTTATAGTCATACAAACGTCATGTCAATTCTGATGACAATTTATTTCAATAGTTTGTGTATGCGGTTTTGAAAATCTTTAATATTATACTACTGAACCGATTTTAATCAAATTTAATTAAAAAGTAGTAGACTACTTTTTTTGCAAAGGTTTGAAGGTTGTTTGGAAGTTTGTATGGAAGCTCTTCATTATCGAAGATATAGGCATGACGTGGACTATGCATCACGGACTAAAAGTGGTGTTAATTGTGGTTTAGAAAGGGGTGAATGGGGGTGAAAAGCAAGGGGTTAGATGGGGGTGTACCATGCGGGCGAAGTCGCGGGAAAAGCAACTATGTCATATATACAAATATGTTTATATACATAAATATATATATATATATATATCTAGCTATATATATATATATATATATATAATAAAGACTAGCTGAGCCGGTAAACTTCGTACAGCATAACATTTTTTTTTTCTTTTTTTATCTTTTAATCTTCCCCAAATATTTTAAAACCAAAGCCATTTAGTTGCAATATAGATATATAACCTAGATGCCGACTACAGCGCCATCTACCGGGCTGATTTGTAAATCTAAACCATTCAGGACTCCATCCAAACGCATACAAAAAATTCATTCAAATCAATCCAGCTGTTTAGAAGAAGTTCAGGGATATACACACGTACAGAAGAATTATATATATAAATACATGCCAAAACATTTTAAGGGCTCTGGATGATTAAACTGGGTAGGTACAATATATTTTGACTTGCTACGGTGCCGCGGTGTAGGAAAACATCGTGAGGAAACCTCTCCATAGAGTTCTAAAAGGTATTTGAAGTCCAACAATCTGCCCTTGGCCAACAAGGTGGGTGGTCTGTACCCCTGACACTGAGTGGATACCCGAGCCCAGTAGTGGGGCAATAATAACGTAACTCCAATGCCCTTTCACATTTTTTTAAAATAGTATATAACAGTTTTTCCCAGGCACTGATGTGAAAATCGAATAAAATAATATCTGGAAAAGAAAATACAATAAGTGTAAAGAGAACTGTTAACAATATCAATTTCTAAGAATCCTCCAGTTAGCTTTATAAAAGTTCATTGACTTCGTATTGACTTTGTTTTTCGCTATACAGAAACTATCAGTATTTTTTTACAGATCAGTTAATCAAATTTAAAGTTCATTGACCTGTCGCCATTAAAAAAAACTTTTGTATGGCAACTTTGAAACCACTGGACAACTCTGCCTCTCAAGCATAGCAAGTGTAATTTCTAGTAATTTATATTAGTAGAATCAAAACATTAAATATATAATATGTTGACTGATAATTAGTATGTTAACAAGATAGGTTCTTGACTGAGTAATTGCTAATTATAATGTTCGGTAATAAGTAATGTTTACGAACGTAAATTTACTAGAACCCACTATTGGAATTGTTTCTAGGAGAACGTTCAACTATCGGATTTAAGTTACACAGCGAGCGATGTACCGAATAATTATTGTTATTTCTGATAATTCGTAATTTCGAGTCGAATAATCACCGTTCATTATTTTAATTTTCTTTATATATAATATAATATACAGAACTATTTTATCATCGGATTAGAATACTTGAGTAATTTGGCCACGTCATCCGTAACTCAATGGTGCATCTTGTAGTCCAAGGACAAAGACTAGGAGTAAAGTCGCCCACTCGCTGAACCGATACAATCAAACATTTAACCAAGTATTCCATTACCCATTGCGCTCACACCACCAGAACCCGAAGAGACATATCGCAAGAGCTGCAATACACCAGGAGAGCAAAAACGGTCCAGCACCACCAAAGTTATTGACCACTCCACCAGTAGCGAACGACTAAAAAGAGATTTTTTTATGAAATTAAACGTATATTGAGATTTGTCTATGTATTCATTACATAGAACAGGGGTCGGAACACGCGACTCGGGGACTGCATGTAGCTCGTAGGTCCGTAACTCCTATGTACACGACGAAACGTTTTTTGTGATCCTATTGACGACGATACAAGAAATGTAGTCCGCATTAATATCCTTATAACTTTGTGGCCCTCATATAAGAAAAGGCTGCCGACTCATAGAGGTACATTATCGTCATTGTTGGCGTTAACGTTCTACGACGCAGATGGAGAGTAGCATTAGAGAGAAATAAAATGATAACAAGTTTTATTAAAAATATTTAAAAACACAAGCTTTAATTACATAGCCCTAATACGGAGAAACATTAAAATTAATAAGCGGTTTGTTAACCGTTAAGGAGTTCCCTTGTCTGGAGCCAATCCAGAGCATAGCTGATTATCATAAAGAACTGGCCATCGATATGAACTGGCCAGTATGCAAAATTTCAGCTCCGTAGTGTAAAAGGAAGTGGGTCTTATTAAGCTTGCAAGATTTGACCAGCAACAAACTAATATACAAACATACACTGCAAGTTAAATAAAAGCTTGTAAAAATTCAATAGTATCGTCCAGAAAGTTAGATTGCAAATAAATTTGAATTTGGAATTTTAAATTCGATATTCAAAGCTGCCAGTGTCATGAATGGCCAATTTTCTGTAACTTCTAGAAAAAAGTAGCCTAATTCAATATTTGAACAGATAAAGGTTGCAGCATATAGCCTTGCCTTATCAATCATGGTTGATGTATGAGGGTAGGGCCATGACATATCGTAGGACGAGTCCAAGGCCGGAGCCAGAAGTTTAAGAAGGATGAATTGAATTTAATGGGCTGAGAATTGAACCCTGGTCAAAGTTTGATAAAGATTATTTTTCATACAAATCGAAGACTAAAAATTAATATGCGGCGTTTGTCTGAAATCCTACTTGTATTAACAATGCGAAAGTTTACGAGGATGATTAGAAATTTGGATGGATGTTTATTACGTCTTCATCAAAAACTACTAAATGGATCTAAATGAACTTTGGTACAGGGATAGATTATAGTCTGGAAAAACACATAGACTTCTTTTTATCAACATACCACGTAAGCGAAGCCGTGGGTAGACCCAATAGGATTTAAAACCAATTCAGTATTCACACATTACATGTACAAATATTTTATTTTCTACAATCTCCACTAATCATCATCTGAAACAATCATGGCCCACTATTGGGCACGGGTCTCTTCTCTGAATGAGAAAGTTAAGGCCATAGTCTACCACGCTGGCCAAGTGCGGATTGGCAGACTTAACACACATTTAAGTTATGAAATCTCCCCGTATGTAGGTTTCCTTACGATGTTTTCCTTCACCGTTATAGCGAGTGCTTAAAACGCACATACCTCCGAAATGTCAGAAGTGCGCGCCCTGGGATTCGAACCCGGAACCCCGAGTAGGAGGCCGAATTCTTAACCACTAGGCTATCACAGCTTCCCACTTATACGTACGTTAAACTAACGGTCTAATCTCTACACTTTTTCTGAAACAGAAAACCGTTGTTCTTTCACTCAGTTCGAGAGTAAACTCCACCTGTTGTTAAGCAATTAGTATAAACTCAGTCTCTCTCACGTACGAGTATCATCGATCGGGCCTGCTTACACGTGCACAACAACCTTGACCGAGAAGATTATGTTATATAGGGTTCCGTAGAAAGTTTATCAGCAAAGTTCATTACTGTCCCGTTTCTGGGCTCGGGCTCACAATGAGCTCGCTCACGTGAGGAGTGCAGGCCGTAGTCCATTTGCCAAGTGGGGATTGTTAGATTTCACTTTCGAGAACTTTATGGAGAATTCGTAGAATTGGAAGTTCTCTCACTTCTGATAAATTGCTTGAAATAATTTATCACTTTTTTTTTTAATAGTCGCTCAATAGTGGGCTATTAATTGGTTAAAGTCATGTATAACGCAAAAGTCAACTTCACTAGGACCTTAATAAAGCTGTCGAGGACTTTGTACATGCATACGAACGTACATACAAACAGAAAGTCTATACCTCCCTTTGATTGCCAATGTAGTATTTGCGATCGGTCAAGCGAATCCAATAAGGTAACTCCACATGTTGACTTAACGT
>DWJZ01010446.1:0-10115 GCA_018249125.1 Asbolis capucinus
AATAGATATTTCTATTACACACCCAGACACACAGAACAAACATTCCTGCTCATCACAGAAAAGTTTGACCTAGGTGGTAATCGAACCCACGACCTCTGATGTAATAGTCACGTTCACTGACCACTAGACCAACCGGCCTGTTATATAAATTTTGAAAGCACATGGTCATAGTTAGGATTCCACACGAATTCTTTGCTGTGGTCATTAATAAACAAACTAGCTACCCATAAAAGATATTAGGGACATTCAACGACTGAATTCTGAGGTAAGTGCTTCCTGCCGAATACGCCATTTGAAATGCCTACGGTATAGTACCTAACGTCACGTTTAGTTAAATTTTTAACCGACTCCAAAAAAAAAGGTTTTAATTTCGACTGTATTTTTTTGAATGTCCAATTTTGATGATTCTTTTTAATTTGAGAGTTATATTTTAGGTTGCATTGAAATTTTATATCTTACGAGTAGGTTTTCATTTATCCCAAATCTTGCGTTATATACTTTAATAATTAACTTACATACGTTAATAATAATACGTCACTTATATACGTTAATACGTCACTTATATACGTTAATAAGTCACTATTTCTTATCAATCTGATCGTCTCTAGTCTATAACTATCATTATAAATTCGGCGAACATTTTGAAAGTTTCGGAAAATAATTGTATCGTATTGTATAATACGCCAAGTTAATGACAATACGCGAAGTCACACGTTGCGTTGCGTGAAGGCCCGCCGCGGACTTAATTTTGGTAGGGTTGTCACTTATCAAAAAAATATTGGGTGAAGGTAATTTTTTTAGTTTTAATTATAATAAAACAGTATTTGTTTAAATATCGTAATAGCCGCACTCAGAGTTGTTAATAGTTCGTTATATTGCTTGTTAGTAGAGATTTTTTATACTGAAGAAAAATTTAAGAAGCCATTTAAGTAACCATTAACGGTTCCGAATGCGCCAGTTACTCTTATAGCTTTTGCGTTACTTAGATGGTGGAAAGGGGATGAAGGAATTAAAATGTGTAATTCATCTTGAATTTACATTTAATTTAAAAGAATTTGTGTGTTGTAAATTTTAATAATAAATATAAATATATTTTTGGATAACACGCACACGGCCAACCGACCCCAACTAAGCGTAATTTTATACTATGGTGATCAGACAACTGATAAACATACATATATATTTCGAAATATATACTTATACTTATATAGATACACCAAGACACACAGAACAAACATTCCTGCGCATCACAGAAAAGTTTGTGGGTGGGAATCGAACGCACGACCTTCGGTGTAGTAGTCAGGTTCACTAACCACTGGACCAATCGGCCCGTCAGACTTTTGACTTAATTCTCCCTTCCGTTTTTTAAATCGATTTTATCAAACTAAAATTAAATTATTTATTTCATGTAGGTATTTCATTTTCACTCGTGAACATATATTTTTTGGAATCTACCACCGTTTCAGAAAAGTGCCAAAATAAAAGAAAAGAGACGACGAAAGAAACTTTACGAGAAATACGAGAAAATACGAGAATTGTGTACAAATCATTAGAATTGTTTTCATAAAATTAAGAGTATTATTTATAATTAAAAATAAATTGTAATTAGTGTTATAAATTGTTCAAGTTTTATATGAGAACTAGCTACCAGAATATCTCTGATTACAACTGTTTTATAACCTTTAAGTACAAAATCAGATTGTGTTATTAATTTTTTAATTAATTTTATGAGAAATATAATTTAAAATATATTAAAATAACCAGCCCTGCCTTTTCACTCTCCCTTTCGTAATTCACAGTAAGTTACTAAGCAGTTTAAAAGTTTGTTTCCGTTTTATGCTTAAATATGCCGCGCCGTTCCATATTAGTGAGTAGTGTGTAGACTCGTAGTTTTGTTTGTTTGTTTTTTATGTTTGTCTTCGCCTTACACGCTTATCTCAAAAACAACTAATCCTATTTGAATGCGGTTTTCATAAAAGCTAGTTATCATAAAATTTTTGTTTTATTAAAATCGATACACAAATAAAAAAGAATGCCTTATATCCTATCTGCAGTCAGCATATAAGGTGCTGATTTTTCTGTACCAAAATTTTTACATTTTACATGCTTGCACGAAAAAAAAAATGGGTTTATGATGTTTTGTTCTATTTATTTCTTTTTCATCTGGCGGACCCGCAGCTGACTTACCAACCTATGCAAAGCGCACCCAAAGGGCAGGTCACTCGTACACGTACGACACGGGTGCGCCAGGTCAGTGGACACACGCTATGTCTCTCACTGTATCAACGGCGACGTACCGAAACCGCCGTAACGGCATTGTTTCAAACTCACAATGTACATCGCAACTGGACAATAAACAGAATGTTTGGTTAACCAGTTTAAACTAGGTTTGGTTAACTAGTTTAAACTAGTTTTCAAGCCGTATTTGGGCGGCTTAGAATACAAACTTCAATCCCACACTGGCCTATCAGGGTCACATACGGCGTACAGAAGTCAGCTGCTCTATGGAAGGACTCTGCCAAAGGACTATTACTAGAAGCTTGAATCAGCCGCCAAAAGATTCGTCATGTTTCGACTGGGGATTAACTCCCTAGTATGATGTTATTAATGACCATAGGCGGTGATCACTAACCACCAGAAAACCCGTCCGTCGCCTGTATCATGTAAAAAAATCTTCCCTTCTCTGTCTGTATTGTGGCTTTTCAAGCCTAACCTATAGATTATTTATTCATAGAAAATATTACGAAATAACTTCATCAGTATCTTTCAACAAAATTGTCGTAAGTTTCTTGTAAAGAAACAGTTTTTAGTTACATCTGAAATGTTTTGCAAGTCAAAAGTAATAAAATGGTATGGAAAAAAAATCAATACATATCATGAATGATATTTAAGAACTTGGCTATGTTCTCAGATATAACGGTCCCTGAAGCTGAGGGCCGTATTGATAACGTACTCCTACCCTTTACCCCCCCCCCCCTTCCCCCCGCTCGCTTACACATTGCGTAACCCTCAAGTTACTATTTTTGTCTTAGTCACAATTGTGTTGTGTAAGCAACAAAAACTCTTTGTTCACCCCTTTGCTCCCTTTGTAACCCGTCATTTTGCAAGACACCCTTTTCCCTAAAATAGCGTAATGTAATACTTGAGCGACACCTGAGGGGCTCCGCTCACTTGTAAGTCTAAAAAACATCTCATGTTCCTGTTCCGTAACACGCTTTCTCGACAAACTTTTGTTTGCCGGCAACGCGTTGGTGACACTCTTCCCTTGTATCGGTAATGTCAATAGACGATTATCACATACCGTCAGTTTGACCCGTCGACTCGGTGGCATGCTTAAAGCATATGAAATATAAAAAAAGCATATCTCCTTTTAGAAACCAAAAGCTCACTAAACGGAAGTCAAAATTTAACAATGAATATTCCGTATGTCAACTACAAATTAACTAATATAATTAAAAAATATATATATAAATTAAAAAGCATCACGAGATTATTGTTTTAGGGTGAAATAAGTTCAATACTCTGTCTAAAATCGCATCAACATCACCTTTTAGAAAGCAAAAGAAATTGACAGTTTAACACTAATGACATTTTGACAGTTGACAACCGAACACGAAATAACGGTCCGCAGCTAACGGGTTAAGATCATAAGATCTTGATAACATAGCTTCTCATGTAAATTTCTATGCCGCCTCTCCGTAAGAAATCTTTATCGAATATACAATAAAACTATAACGCAATATCTTAAATCTTATACGAAATACGGAGTTTTGATGCTATCGTGAAGGTGTTCTGTAGGATATTAGTTCTGTTTCTAGTTCTAGAATATATTTTAGGTTTCCCTAGTAAATTTTGAACTTTTATAACTTCGACCCGTCCGTTCCTTTGTCTGTACGTCCGAAGCTTATTGCCTATATAAAAAGCTGTAATTTTGCAAGGTATCAATTTTTTATTGTCACGGCAACAAAGTAAAATAAAAATATTTAATGGTTAATGTTACTAACACTTCGATTTATTGATCTGTCGGAATTCCTAAGCGGCTAAGAACTGACAGGTCACTAAATAACGTCGATATGTAGTGCTTCTAATTGACTTTCAAACAACGGAACACATCAGTGATGTGGGATGTCTTTTCTAGTACGTCACTTAATATTATCACAATGTTATACACCGCCTTAATGACTTGTAACTGAAAGCAACTGAATCTGGACAGATCGTTCCCATCAGAAATCATTATAGAGTGTAATGTCGAAATCTATTGTTGCTTCTTCGTGTTCACAGACTAATAATAGAAATTCTTTAGGATCAATATTTCTCAAGTAGTTCCCGGGCCGCTCTGACTTCATTTTTGCATCGCAATAAATTACAACACGTGTGAACAGGCGTTATTGTAAAGATTTTGAATATAATGTACGAAAAGACTGAGGTCTCACTATTTTAATTAGTTAACATACACACACGTGAAACGTAGCCTTTTGTACACAAATATGCGCATACCACATATGTATACACTGTACAAATATAACATGCTTGTACTTACCAATATTACGAATTAAGATTAATTAAAACTTATGCTTACGAAAAAGTTCAAGACAGGTAGATAAATATTTTATTATTTGTGGTCAAAATTAATTTACATAAAAGGATGTCTTAAGAATTGAAAAAGTTTATGTTAAATTTTATAAGGAATAAATATATTTTGATATTATTCTATAGTTTATACAATACAATATAACCATAGGTAATTATTTATTTATTTTATTTAGTAATCCGACAGCTTTTAGAGTAAAATAATTAATTACGACTAAAACTTAAAATAGTATTAATGCCAAAACGGATTACACAGACAATATTTGAATGATAGCGAATAAGTTGTGTTTGTGGTGTGCATATCAGTGTACCTACATGTGTTTTGTTTGTGTGTGTGTTTTTGTGTGAGGTGTATAGAAAATATATGTTTTAGAGGCGATGCAACTTTTTTATTTCTTTTTTAAATTGCCTCTACGAAGGGCGTCTAATACGTCGGTGCCAGTTACGATAAATCATAGTCTTATCGAAATCAATTTGGGCGTAAAAAATGTTCCGACACTTCGATTGGCCACTAACCACTCAAATACCGGAGCAACGCTGTGGAGAATGGAAGCCTTCTCAGTCATTCCCTGACCCAAAACCCGTGCTTTAATGGGTTACATCCAAATAGCCATGAGTTAATAAAATTATAGTATCCATAGATGAGATGTCAAATCATTTCTGTTATTATAGGGTGCTGAGATGGTAAGGTGTATCATTAATATTAATAGTATATTTTGCGGGCTGAGGTTTTAAAAAATCGTCAAGTGCGATAACAGCTAAGAGTTCTGTACCTTCGTGTAATTAATATCAACAAAAAATCCTTCCTTCCTTTATAATTTTTACGTTATTTGTTTTTATGCCAGTAATATATATTTTATGACGATTTCTATTTATACTCGGTGCGAATTCGATCTGGTATTTTTACGTATAAAATATATATATATATTTTTTCAATCGAATAAATTACGTATAAAATTAAATTAAATTATGTGTATCGCAGTTAAAAGCCCGGAAAGTTATGAAAATGTCTAAAAACCTTTTTTTATTAACTTTGATGTTATATCAGAGACAGTACATATTTTTTTCTATACATAATGAAGTACCTATCTTTAACAATTTCACAGGCTGTGCCATGTGTGAACTGTTTCTCACCTGATCCCATGAGACTCAAGCGGTATTTTCTCGATTGATACCCTATTATATAGGATATGTAAAATAATTGACATTGACAGGCCAGTTGGTCTAGTGGTTAGTGAACCTGACTTATACACTGGTGGTCGTGGGTTCGAATCCCACCCAGGTCAAACTTTTCTGTGATGAGCAGGAATGTATGTTCTGTGTGTCGGGATGTGTTATAGAAATATTTATTTAAGTATGTATTCAAAAGTATATATGTACGTATGTATGTTAATCAGTTAGCTGATCACCATAGCACAAGCTAACGCTTAGTTTGGGGTCAGTTGGCCGTGTGTGAATTGTCCAAAGATCTTTATTTATATTTATTTAATTAGTACTTTTTAGACTACTATTAGTTGGTACATTACCAGAATGGGCAATTTCCTCTCAATATTCCCATGACAAAAGCCCTGTGACACACGAAGAGACAGCGACTTCTTAGTAACAGGGTTCTGTTTCAAGAGTTTCCTTTGGGTAACCTTAAGAGAATCTTGTTAAACTTACGCCATAAAACAGCCGAGGTAAAGAATATAATTTGGAACTCTAGCACTCGATGCTATAACTCGACAGGTAAGTATTATCTACAGCAGAGCATTAAGTGGTTAGGAAGTGGAATAATGACTGCAACTTGAATAGACCAGGTGCTTACGACACTGAAGCCACGAAGCCTTTGTTGTAACCGCTTCCGGTCTGGGTCCAGTCTGCTTTTTGTCCGCAACTAATCGATGTCTTTTTTCAGTTTTCAGATTAAAAGAGATTTAATTCGTAATGTTGAGGTGAGTGCGGTTAGTTTAAATGTGCTGAAATTTTTATGAAAATTTTTGTGAGCGGGCGTGTCGTTCGGTGGTCAAAGTTGGCAGTGCTCATCAGAAATATAAAAGAATTGTTGCGCTTCTTGTCTAATGTCTTTTCTGTTATCGTTCACGCCAAACGCTAATTCAAAAATTTATGGGAATGATATTTATTGCGGAAAAACAGACACCATATTTTTCCGCACCAAATGTCATTCCCGTACATTTTTGAACTAGACTTAGAGTGAACGATAACAGGTGTGTCTCAAGGCCTGTGATGAACCAACCAAGAAAATAATTCATCTTTTGCTATGTTTTGTAAGGATGTATGATAGCTTTTATTTAAAAATATAGGAGTATTTGTCTATTTATCTAGTTTTACGCAATGTTTCTTCGTATTTGACCGTTTCATTTAGCCCTGAATTCTAAATAAGTAGTATTTGTTTTTAGACGTAAAGTATTTTCAATGACAAATAATAAGAAATTTGTATATGGAATTAACTTACTTATTTTCATCCCCATATCTGATCCGCACACATTTTGTACCAAATACTTTAAAAATTCATTTTTATTCTACTTTTCGTTATTTTATTAAAATGTTCATTCGGTCCAAGACATTAGTGTGTCAAATACGGACGGTTTTGAAATAAACAGTGGCATTGTCATAGGGCGCCCCCCGATCAGGTGGCCTGAAGAAGACAGGGGGTATCCGTTGGATTCAGAAGGCTCTGGTCCGGTCAGAGTGAAACAAATTAGGAGAGGCTTATGTCGAATGGACATCTAAAGACTGGAGGATATTGTTACTAATTTTTTTTTATGACAAATACTCTAAATACAATAATTCTCTTGACGTGTAAAAAGAATGTTAAAATAATCCGGTATTAATAACTGTAATTAACCACAATATAGTTCTAGTAAACAACGAGTAAATAAATAGAAAAGGAATATCAAAAGATTACTGAAACTTTAAAATATTACTTCTGATTTAAACTAACTATATAGCAAATTCAAGACCTCTAAATAAGAGAACATGTCTTCACAACATCGTGAGTGTGGCGACCTCAATAGCCCGAGAGATTTGACGTAATGTTACCGTGGTCGCAAACCGTTTACTAACAGCCATCTCATTATCGGATTTAATGCCAATTTTGGATACAGTTACGAAAGTCTGCAGTTAGATGTGCGTGGTTGTCGAAATGTGCTAATTCTCTTTTCAACCCATTAATGGCCCGCTCCACGGATGTCATCATGATTAAGGAGATCTACTACGGTGCTTAAGGGATATTAGCTGTCAAGTCTGAGCACAGCGTTCATTGGTCGGATTCCTGTTACTTGCACCTTCGCTTTATGTCATTGGTTCATCAGGTGAAGTTCGTCGTTTAATTGGTACGTCGGTTAAGTGAATGCTTACAGATTGGAGCTGGTTAGGTAAGTTTGGAGCCAGAGACGAAAGGTTATTGTACCTAACCCAAGTGTTCGAGGTATTTATGCAGTGTGAGGGCTCGACTGATAAAAATCTAAACTGATCAGGAAGGACATGATAGACTGCGGGGAAGATAAAGAAAGAGAAGCTGAAAAATGTTGAGGTTAACCCCAGGTTCATCAAATTGTTTCTGGATAGGTGATAGAAGAATGAGGAAAGAAGGGGAGAAAGAAGAGAACTGGCTCTTAAGCCCCCAAGCGAAATAAGACTACTAACTCAAGCAAAACTTTTGAATTATTAACTGAAACTGAATTTTTTTGGTCATTTTTGCAATCCATAAAATTCAAATTATTGGGCTCGGGACTCCTCTCACAATGTGAAGGGTACAGACCGCCTCCACGCGGCTACTTTCAGATTGATGGACTTTCACACCTTCGAGAACTTTATAGAGAACTCTTAGTAGTGGTTTCTTCACCGAAGCAATTAAATATAGTAATATAGCAACTTGTATAGTACATAACTTTGAAAATTAGCGCCGCAAGGATGACCCCAGGGCCGTTTGAGAGGCCAACGTTCAAAGGGCTATAAATTTTTCGGTAGTACAAAATATGAAGCATCTAGCAGGCTTCGTCGTCAATGTACGTTATAAGTTATGTAGTGAATCAAATGAAAAAGTCCTGGAAATCTTATAAACATGTAAATATTAAGACATATCTCACCTCGTTGTGGCTACGACAATTTTGTAACAGCATGAGTGGGTGAGTTCAATAAAAAGTGTAGTGTTTGTATTAATTTAAATAAATATTGAAATATCAACATCGCATCATATGAACAACACATCGAATCAAATATTACTTAAGGCTTTCCAATTATGAGTAATCTTATGAGTATTTAGGTACTTTCAATATAAATAGTTGGTCAACAGGTGTATCTCAGCGTACAAATTAAATTACAATTTATTTTAGCGGCCTTTATTTTATTTTAGCTGATAATAACACCGGCTTTATTTTAGCTGATAGTAACGCTGCCTGGGAAGCTGGATCGATTCTTGGCCAGTAATTTTGTTACACATAAATAACTGTTCTTGGGTTAAGCGTGTTGTTAATGTCTAAAGCATTTGCCACACATGGAATCCTGTGTGGATATGAGAACGTAATCGTTTGATTTTTGACTACCTACTCTAACTTCACTAAAATATAAATAAAACAAAGTACCTACTATAATTTGGTTCTACTTTTATTGCACGACTAAAATAACTTAATCTTTTTTGATTTCGTAATCAATTATGTCTGGTTCTAACGAGCGGATTTTTCAAATGTGCAATAATGAGTCTTGATGGTCATTTTTGTAACATTTGACCAAATGGATAGTTAACAAACTTCATATTCTTTGAGTAACGGTTGAATTTGCTGAAGAAAATGTTGCGTGACTTGACTGATGGCTACAAATGACCTTGCCTACATTTTTGTCATTTATACAATGTAAGATAGTATATCTTAAAATACGTCGGCAGTGTTATGTTAAGACATGGTATAATGCCTTCTTTCGAAATGTTTGTCTATTTTAACCTATGCGATCATTTACCGCAACTTGAACAATTGTCACTCCTTTTTAACAAACTTCATGAACGGCGTTTTTTGTATTACATCATAACTAAGAATGAATGGGCTGACCATTTACTTCGTCGCCACTTAGGTACCATTAGACCTACCGAATTTCGAAGGCTGGATGGAGTGAAACGATGGCAATGTAACCTACAGGCTGACATAGATGCTCACCGGACATGGCTGTTTCAGTATTTGCATCGGACTGGGCGTGGGGCAACAACTCAATACTATTGTAGAGGGGACTGGGACGACTCTCAGCACATGCTCGATGTGCCCTGCCTGGGCACACAAGCAGCGCTTCCTGGGCGAACAGATCTCTCTCCGCCACCAATATTGGCAACTTGCCTATCGGGGAAGGTTGTGGTCTTCTTTGCGAGACCGTAATGGTGAAGACCGCCGAGCGTAATCGGGAGGGCCGATCCCATTCGGATTCTTGTTTTGGATGGAAGTCATCATTCTTCAGGGAAGGCACCGGTGCGTTCATGAGATCCCGGAGCATCCCCATATGCGTCGGACGGCTGCCCTGGGGAGATTTAGTGGGCAAAA
>DWJZ01010447.1:0-10114 GCA_018249125.1 Asbolis capucinus
GCTTATTTGTTATCAGCGAAAGAGCAAATTGAGCCACAAAATTGATGTTGTTCTTACCTAAAGTGTTGGCATACGTCAGTATCTGAACTAATAGTAATTTGTAAGGTGATATAGTTGTTTTTTTTTTAATTATTTTTAGGTAGTTATCCTTCTGTTTGTGGTGAAATGTGAACGGCTATTTTTTTAAGGCGAACACAATTGAATAGTATTACTTCTGTTGGCTTAAATTACATTAGTGTATTTGACAGTCATTATTGTCTTCGAGGGGAGAATATTTCCACTGAAACCCCCACTAAGAGCAACTGAGCAATTTTAGCATATAAAGAAACTGTGTGTTCCAATGTGAATACACCGGCGCCTCTTGTCTGGAATAGTTTTTGTTCCTGAAAATTAAATTATCATATTTTTCTTATTGTAAAGTATAATTATGCCTTTTTTATATTTTGAACTAGCTGGGCCTACGACTTCGTACCCATAAAAGGAAAAAAAAAAACGGAAAACAGAACAGTGAAAATAAAAGTAGCGTACATTACTCCTTATTATATCAGCTATCTGACAGGGAAAGTCCCGTCAAAATCGGCCCAGCAATTCCAGAGATAAGCAGGCACAAGCAGACAAAAACTAAAAAAAAATTGGTACTAGTATATGTACCGTGTATACATAAATATGCATTTAGTTGAAAGGGATTATTTTAGTATTACATACAAACCAATTTTATGTATTTCTAGAAATGAAATTTTTCCAAAATTTTGCTATGTCATAATCGACTCAATGTTTTTAGGCTGAGATTGATTTATGAATAATACAGGCCTTTTGTATGTACGTTTGTTTTTTAATTATAGAACAAGCTAGGGCAAGGTTACTAGTATACTATATCAGTTAATATGCGCTATACGGATTAGTGTGTCGAGATAAACGGTGCCAAAATGTCGTATTGTGTTAATAGCAATGACCGCGATACTAAAATATATTGTTGATAGAAAGTAATGAGCAATTTTAAGCTTATAACTTTTATTGTACCATTGTAGTCTTTGTGCCACTATGAGTTGTTTCGATAATGTAACGCTGAACTGAACATCACCCACCGTAAACAATATTGTTTGCGCCGCGTCTGATATTTTAACATAACTACATAAACGATATGAAATTAGAAAACTGCCTTTTTGGTTATTAAATTATATACCTTACTAGCTGACCCGGCGAACTTCGTAGCTCAAGACAATTTTTTTTTCTATTTTTTTTCACTTTAAACCTCTCCTGAACTTCACAAATATTTTAAAACCTAGATATCGACTACAGCGCCATCTGTCGGGTTGATTTGTGAATGTAAACCATCCAGGGCGCCGCTCAAACGCATACAAAAAATCATTAAAATCGGTCCAGCCGTTTAGGAGTTCAGTGACATACACAACTACAGTAGAATTATATACCTATGCGACAGCGCTGCCTTACTTTATATGACCGTAACTAAGTTCTGTAATATCTCGTAACGCCATCTTGTAGCGATTACGAGAAACGTAAAGCATTGATTTGACTACTGACTCTTTCAAAAGACAGTCAATGTGCGCCATTGTTGAAGTAACGCAACATTCTCATTCGGACGTCGGCGTGGACGGTGTCGAGCTCTCTGTAATTTTGTATTTTTAGAGATTTATAATTCGTCTGCATCTTGGCAAACCGTGATTTTTTTTGTAAAAGGATTCTCTTTACAAATAACCAAGGGTCCCAGCAATACCTTAGAGCCATATTATTCTGGATCCTGGGCCACGATTGACGTGATGGTCAGAGAGTTACTTTTATTTTCAGTGAATCCAATTCCTTGGTAAAGATGGTAGCAACATCTTAATATTCGCAATATTATAATAGATTTGGTTGGTTAATAAAATAAGATATATACCCTCTTCCCTACATATGTAAAGATGCTTTTTAATTAATTGTTCCCCTTGTACAACACATTGTAATTGCGATGTTTCATCTATCGTATTTTTCTTTGTGCCTTTAATTCAAGTTATAAATGTACGGACTAAGGAGTACCTAATAAGGTGACTCATTTAAAATTGCTTGTCACGTCCCTCGACGGCACAGAATTGCACTATGTATTATTAGATTCGGTTCACACTCATTGTACGTCCACGAGGAACTGGTATACCAGATCATAGAGAACCCCGAACTTTTGGACGGTATACCATATACTCTACCGTGTGTCAGCGGACTTTATTGGTCCCGAAAGCCATCCACGAAGCGTTGCTGGCAAGAAGTAAGATTCTCTTAAAGTTTTGTTTTTAAAGTTGATGATACTTGTCGAAGATTAGGAGCACGTGGTATATTAATACCAGACAAAGTATAATATGCTCACAGGCCGTTTTGTGTCGATCCTTAGTGATCAAGCGAGTTAAGTATCAGTGATCAAAGTTGCTATAAGCATTGGTGACCGCTGTTATCGTCCGATAGCTATCGTCCGATAGCAATCGTTCAATATTGTCGGAGAACTTCGGGCGCCATAAAAACTCCAGACACTAGGTTTCACCACTAGCACTCCACTAATAGTTATTGGGTCGAAAACAAGATGCATATTCTAATACTATTTAACTCCGTTATCCGTTTCTAGCATTCGCTTCGAAATTTCGAGTATCGAGTTGAAAGATGGAATCATATGACAGAACGATAGGCACACTGCGAAAGCTTATGAAATGAGCCCCATTATAACATTTTAGTACTGAAAATCAATATTTCTTAATAAGACATAGTAAAGGAACATAACATACGTATAACGGTCACGATTGACAGTCGTGACCCGGCAGCGTATGTAGTTAACACCTGAAACTTGTTAAGTGCACAAGAATGCTGCGAGTCTGGATGGACCATATGCAACTGCCGGATAAACTGTTACTTGTAAAGTAAACAAACTGTCACGTGTCATGTGTGTTCTGTTTTAAGTCCATGACGGGAGCGTCACGGGTATTATTTCATTATCGTTCTTAACTATTCTACTTCTTGTAAAGATTATGATATGGAACTTATTACGTGCATTATTGTTGTTGCAGATGTAGGTAATTTCAACATATTTATGTATATGCTTACTAATATTATAAGTGCGAAAGTAATTCTTCCTGTCTTTTATGCTTTCACACCTGAACATTATTAAATATTGTTCTAGCATTTCTGAAATTTTGAACAGTGTGGGGACGATATCTGTTCCATAACAAAATCGCGGGCAAAAGCTAAATTAAATCACATTATAATATTGTATGGTGTATTATTGTATATGAGATTAATATCTAACATACATATATACCTGCTTTCTGATACCACCGCGTCATGGCACAGCATATATTAAAGGCTGACTGCAAAAAATAGACGGGGTAGTATAATCCTAAGAGACGGCTTTTTATCGTAAGCGAAGTAAGCCCATAATAATAGTGCACTGAGACATTATGACATGACCATATATCGAAAAAAACGTTGCCGCTACAAAACGCTTGGCCATCGCTGTATGCATTATTTTCATATCCGTAAGCACAATCGTTTACATGGCTAATACGATCTGTAATACGACGTCCGTGTGAATTAACTTAAAATTATTAATATTGCAAATGAGAAAGTTTGTATGTATTTTCATCACGTGATAACCATTGTACAGATTAAGATGAAACTTGGCACACGGACAGAGTACCATGTCGAGAATTAGGACAAAATAAAGTCTGTCCTAGATTTTATACTAGTCGTGTGTTATTCTGGGATGGTTGATTTGAAAGTTTTGTTTTATGAATCCATTCTTTTGCTGAGACGAAGCCGCAGTTAGAATTTATTTCACTAATAGCTAAAATTTGCAAATAACGGGCAGGCAACAAACGATCAGCAAACTACTATTTGTATTGTATCGCTTGTATTACCCTCGCTGACTGATACTGCGCACTTTTTGCGACGAACCTGGCGCCAATGCCAATCAAGTCGCACGATTGACGCTGATACATAATACGAATTTGGCATCTACGAGCGATTATTGCAAAATTTTCGACATCGCTTTCCGTTTCCAATATAGGTATGTAATAGACCCGGCCGATAGAATAGACCGGCATACTTATTGCAAAACTTATAATTTAACTGCATCAGGTATTCTGGATCTACAATTCTGACTTACCATTGGTTATCACGTTACCAACAACTACTTATGCTAATCACATTGAAAAACTTTTTCTATCGCAGCATTTCAGTATCTTTATAAATTTGGCTTATCCAGTCTTGTTCTACATTATTCATTTCGATTTAGGAGCAACAGCTTGCTTGAAGAAACCAATATAAAGTCCCTGCTTTAAGTATGAAATTAATAGCAAAAGATACATATATAAAAGCAGTTCTATGACAATGCCCAATGTTTCGATTAAGAATACCTACGAGGGGAGGCAAAAAGTTCTAGCAATGGAGGGGATTTAGTGGGGATAATGGGGTCGCTAGGCTTCATACTAATTAGTGACTAATCATTAGAAAATATGATAAGTTTCAGTCCTATTGCGTCATTTATTTACGAACAGTCGCCTGCTAAACAAGTCAATCCGCAAGAAAACTGAAAATACGGAAAAAATTTAACACCGTGCTATGTAAACCGTTTATGGGGAACACTACCCTACGTGACGATATTAAAAAAAATGAAAAAAGGTCAAGGAAAAACAACGAGGAAAATTAATCAAAGATGTGTTGCTCTTGCAAGACAACGCACCTGTTCACAAGAGCAAAGCTGCAACGGCCACTCTGCACAAACATGGCATCGAATCACTCGTCCACCCCCCCTACAGATCTAGCCCCAAGTGATTTTTATTTGTTCCCCAATTAATAAAAAGAACCCAGGGGAAAGAATTTTTCCGATGACAATGATGTGTAGGAGGCAATTTTGGCTCATTTTTAAGCTAATTTAAAAAATATTTTTACAATGGTTTAGAAAAGTTATTTCATAGATGTAATAAATGTATTCAACTTAAGGGGGACTATATTGAAAAGGAAAAATAGATTTATAGTTTTATTTTATTTAAAACCTTTTCATTCCACGAACTTTTTTACCCCTACTCGTAATTAATATCAACTTTATAAGTACGACACAAAAAATCTTATTCCAGATCTTCCTAAAGTACCTACTATGCTTATACATTTCCCGAAAGTGTAAGCTTATTAATTGACGAAAGTTTATCGAAATGGGATTGGCAATTCGGTCGTGCCTTAAGAACGAAAAAGCAATAATATATATTTTTAAACTTGTATATGTAATAAATTATCATTAAATGAGTTTGAATACGATCCATCTACATTATCGTCCGCAATTTGCATATCATGCACTTTGACATATCTTCGTAATAAATGCATTTTAAGTACTTATCTACATAATGTGAGTCTCTTCAGTGTTCGATCTTATGGAAGAACTAGGTCGACTGTGCGGTCCGTTTTTGCATAATATAGGATGTTATGCTGAACTTCGTTTTCTATTATCATGTTATTTTGTTAACAGATATCAAAACCAGATTCTGTATTCGACTATTACGTATGTATGTTCGAGATTTTTCCAAAAAGTAATGATTTAATTTCGATCGCATTTTCTTTGTTTGAAAGCATATTTTACAAGGAAAGTTTATTATATAACACTGAAATAAAATATTAGGTGCTGATGAAGATCGTGGGAGATTAGTGATGGAAATCTTCAACTGAAACCAGCAAATCTGTGTAATGTTTATCTGAATTGCTGAGGGGTGAAATCAATTTGCTTAACCGTTAAAATGAGACACTTAAAAAAATATGTTTTATTGGAGACGGTATAAAAACTTAAATTTAAAGCTATAATGAAAATCAATGAATAATTGCCAATTTTCTATTTAGATATTTTTATTAAAACGAATGTATGCTGTAATGCGCTTATTTAGTCTGCTTTTAACTGCTATGTTAAATTGTTAAAGTGCTTTATTCAATTTTAGATTGCGTCATGAGAATTGAAAAGCAAAACTCTGCTGGCTTTCAGCTTTTCAACTGAACATGTTCCATATTTAAATTTGAAATTTTCCAATCCGTTTAAACTAAAATTTTCTCTATTTAAAATCAGTTTGTTTTAAACTTGGAGCTTCGTTTATGTATAAAGTGACAAGCAACGTGTCGTTTAGAGCAATAAAAATGCAACTGCCGTAAAGTGTCGACAAACAAGTCTGAAGCTTTCTAAATGCCTTGGAAAATGCATAAACTTTTATTTTTATCTTGTTTATGTAAAATATAAGTAGGATTTAATAAATTTGTGTGCTAAGTAGGAAGTCTCCTTTTTAGGTTAATGGCTTTTTAACTACATATTATTTACGGAAACAATTTCATTTTCGTTTTGTACAATAAGCGTTCGAAATGTTTTAAAATCACTATTAATGTTAAGCATTTCATTACGAATAAAACCATTTTAACTTTAAATAAACATGAAAGCATTCGCGTTCCCTTAAAACCAATCACTGGCGCTTGGCAAAACTTGAAAGACCGTAGAAGAATAATATTCTGGAATACGTACTTTCTGAGCAAATGCTCACTATCTGTGAAGAAAATACCCGATCTCGAATGTACGGTTCTTATCGTTATGAAGTCGTTAAGCCATCGGGCGGCATGAAAACTTTCTACTTCGGATACTGTCAATATCCTATCCTAGCCTTATTTATCCACCAATTTTCACTTTAGTATTGACTCGTGCTTTGTGACCACATTATTTTCCTTTTAAGTTATTAATATAAGTGCTACTCTAAGAATATTGAGTTAAAGATGAATATTAGGTTAGTTTTGTTTGGTAATTAGTAAACGACTTCGTTTACTTGGCTTGATGGTAGGGCTGCGCGTAAGGTATACAGACCGTATTGTCATGAGTCGTGTTCCGGCTAGAGTATGAGACATAGTTCTTAAGTAATATTTTTGGTAGCCGAAAATCGGTCTGGCCTATATTATTTCAGGTGCAATATAATAAATTGTTGACATTAACCATAAACAGGTAATTATTTGGCTTCAACCATTGATGGCCCAGTACTGAGCACAGGTCTATCCTTATACTGAGAAGGCCTAGAGCATACACCAATGTGCTGTTTTAATGCGGATTGGCTAGTGGCTACCTCAGTGTCGGTAGTTTTTATGCCCGCAGGCCTCAAACGTGGCCCACCGATTGCTATACAATGGGACCTGGGGCTTTACGTGCCTTCCGAAGCACGGAAGCGTTCAGGGAATGTCACTGCGCCCGTTGTTGCTTAAATTTTTCGATCGCTTACAATCGAATCAAGCCGTTAAGCCGGCTTCGCTTTAGTTCGGAACGCTCCAGTAATTAGGTAATCCTACAAAATTTCCTATCCGATGTGGTTTATCGACAAATTCGTCGAGCGCGGCCACTGGTTCGTATCGATCAGTAACTGTCCCACTTACGCCAAACGTTGCACTTACGTCGCGTTTTGTATGGACAGTTTAAAAATAGATACCCCTCCCTCTGTAGTTGACTGAAAACACGCGCTAGTTGCCGGCCCGATGATTTGGAATAGCTATTAGTTTCAACAAGCTAACAGTTACTCTTGTCAATTTGTTGCCAAGCTTAAAATACTCCTGCAGTATTTAGAGACGTTAATGGGTACTTAAATTCGCTGCTAAGTATAGAATCGCTATAGAAATTTTGTATGAAGGAGCGGTTTAAGAATCGATATAAATTTTTTTCACCAATCCGACTGGTGCAACATGCTTTAGGCCTCCTCAATCACGTGGATAAAATCGTGCTCAGTGGTGGACCGTTAATGGGTTGAAACCACTGTACTAAGGATCGATTTAAGTAGCTATTAACGACTCTGAGTGCGGCAAAACACTACCGGTTGTGTGCTTTTAGGGTTCTAGAACAAATGCGTGACAATGCAACCTTATTCAAATGTCTGCCTGTCTGTTTGAATTTTGACATTTCATTGAATATTTAATAATTATTTTATTTGAAATTCGATTGTAATTTAACTATGTATAATGTATGAAATATTTCTATGCTATAATTTAGGTAAATGTGTGAGCTATATTATAATTAATTGAATGAACGTCTTTTTGAACCACATTTATAGCGAATAAATGAATGCCGTACATGATCTGATACTTTTTTGACAGTGCCAGCCTCAAAGTCTGTCCTTGGCAATATTTTAAATGAAATGTTTTTTTTATGATAGTACTTACTATTAGATCTTTACCGTAGGTTGAAATAATGGATTGTTTTACCGTATTTGTAATACTGCATCTACCATTGTTTACCATCAGGTTGGCTGGTATGTAAAGTATGCACAGAATGTTTGCAGATTTTGTTTGACAAATAACGGCCATGTAGCCTCAATGGTAGTCACCTTGCCTGCGAAGCGATCTTGCGAGCGAAGTTCCATGTCTCAGGTTGGATTACCGGCTGTGGCAGGCATGTGACAGATGTTTATTTGTTATCGGTTTGTGAGTGTTTTAGAATAACTATAGGTTATAAAATATTTTCAAAAAAGTTAGGGTTCCGTGTGAAAACTTCGATAAATGTAAGCCAGTGTGTTAAAAAAAATACTAAAAGAAATCCTAATATTGCGTACGCTGTGGAAATGATTGACAAAATAGAAAAGCTATCTACTACAGTTTTATAGAAAAAATATCTACAATTAAGTCCACGACGCCATTTATCTTAACCGTTACAGCGTTACAATAACTACTTTTTTGGTAACTGGTCCGAAGCGAAACTAGAACAGTTTCCAATCTGTCATAATGTGAACCGTCAATGTTTTTTTAACCTCAGCAAATCCGCCACCTTCTCGATCAATGTAACTAGATCGGAATATCAATATAGACATAATATATTAATATATATGTACCAATATAAAGCCGTCGTCGGTGACTTATTTACATGTTATTAAATTTAATATTTCACTAGATAAGTTCATTGTGTTATCGGTGAGTCGGCGACGATAAATTTTCAATTACTTGTACGTCGCAACTCCTACGTCTTGTTGATTGTTGAATTATATCAACGCGAACGCGACTTCATCAGAATTCGAAATGCTGAAAATGAAATTTTAAACTGAAATTGATTTGCTTATATTGAAGTGGAGTGGGAGTTGTGGGACCGGTAGCTCAGCCCGCTTATCCAGTAACTGATTGAGTTTAGAAATGGGAGCATTTGGGTTTTATGGGTTACGATCATAATGTCTTCTCTATAGATTTTTTCATTCAACAACCTTTGGGTTTCTTTATAAACTCAAATGATTTCTTTTGGAAATATACGTACGTATGAAGGTCAGACGTCTCAGGTAAATCGCCTTATAAAATAAAAAAGGAAAGATACGTCAAAAAACCTACTTCATACCTTCAAAAAGCTTTACTAAAATACCTTAAAATACTTCAATATAGTATTACCATCTTGTTTATTGTTCATAAGTTAGTGATAGCCTAGTGCTTTGTAAGTCGGTCTCTCGAATGGGAGTTGGGTTCGAACCTTTAATGTTCAAAGTTATATGCGTCCCAGAAGTTGATTGTCATTTGCTTCCGTGAAACAAAAACATCGCGAAGAAACCTGCACCTCTGAAAGTTCCTCATAAAGTTCTTGAAGGTGTAAAATTCTATCAAACTTTGCCCAGCACGGGAGATTACGACCTACACTAAACCCCTCATTTTGAGAGGAGACCCGAGCCCATTAGTGGGACAATTTTGGGTTGCAATGAAAAAAGTTGATAGTAATCTTTACGAACAATTTCATACGGAATCCATATATTATTTATCGTCTTTCTACCAAGACTTAATGGTTCAGTATGGAACATTTACCGAGAAAGATTGCCGCTTTGCAGTAAGTCCCGGAATAGATTGCAGCTTCGATGAACGTTGTGATGGCTACATTGAATTTTGTTTATTTAAACTTTTTTCTGTTGGATCGGTTGTTTTGTTAGCGACAAAGTAAATATCTGCGAATCTATCTTTCCTATCATGGCTTGGGAGCAGTAAATAGAAAATGTAGCGCACCTGGGATGGCTACAGTATTCAGTTACGTATTCTCAAGGTATACGAGGGCCAAACTGAAAGTTTTTAGAACTGGCCACTTATAAACATTATATTAAAAAAAATAGTTTAAATTTTG